>BLSH010482448.1:179016-189578 GCA_018402905.1 Glandirana rugosa | reverse complement strand
TTTACCGTAAAATCAAAATCAGGGTAAAATCGGAAGACGTTAACAAAATCAAAATCAGCGTAAATCAGTTGATTTAGAGGTCATGTAAAATCAATTGATTTTAGTAAAATCACCTGATTTTGAGTAAAATCAGTAGATTTTAGATTTAACATTACGTAATAAATTCGTAAAGAGATGTTAAAGGTTTGAGTAATGTGGGAAAAGGTTTAATAATACGGTTACTATAAAAAGGGTAAATGGATTTATTAACTACATTTGTTGTCAGTCGTATTAAGAGTACAATAGTTGATAATTCTCATGTTAAGTTTAAAATAAGCTTGTTTGGAGATACTGTTATCATTAGGAGGTTTGTTCGAATAAAATTTGAATTGTACTCTTAATAGTTGATAACATGAGAATTATGCTGACTGTTGTTTACATCAATTATTTAGGTAAATGGGAAAAATATCATTGGCATAATAATTTGGAAAAGGGTGTAATGAGTTTGGAAATTGTAGAGAAATGCTTAAATAATGCATTACAATTTAGATTTTAGATGACTAAAATGAGTTTTAGTCCACTAAAATGATTTTAGTTAACTAAAATGTACTGGAGATTTAGTTGACTAAATGCGACTAAAACTAAAACAATTGCAGAAGGCTAAAATGGGACTAAAACTAAAATGCCATTTTAGTCCTAAGACTAAAACTTAATCAACATTTGCTGCCAAAATGAACACTGATGGGAAGTAATCTGTGAAATTTACAGCTAAAGGCTCTTTTAAGAGAGTCTAAGCAAGCACCAAATTCACTTAATATGTGATCATGGCCATACAGGGGTCAGGTTCTGCCTGAGGCAGCCATTTTTGCATCTCAGTGCCACCCCTCTATGCCTCAGTAAGTGCTGCCTGAGGCAGCTGCCTCCATTGGCCTTATGAGTGACATGGCACTTTGTGACCCGCAAGCCTCCTAAAGTAAACACAAATCTTCCTTTACCTGCCCTACTGATATAAATCTGTCTTCGGTTGTGTCTCACATGATTTTTATCCCAGACACTGTTATTTACAGTGGGAGATTTCAGCAACAGAGGCAGTGCTGCCAATTAGGGCCGGCGCTCCCTTTAGGTGAACTAGGCACCCACCTAGGGTGCACTGCTGCCTAGGGGATGCAGCCACGGCCGCCGGCTTCCCCACTAGCCTGGCCAGGGAACACAAGTGGCTGAACAATGGCAAAATACACAGGGCTGGGGCGTGAACTGACTCTCCAGAGAAAGCAGAAGCCATGTAAGCTATCCGTCATGGCTGCTGCGGAGGAGGTCAGTAGCAGCTCAGCCCGGGCTCATCCAAGCAGTTAAGAGCCTGCAGGAGGGCTACACCCAGCTTGAAAGCCGTGTTCAGGGGCTTTCATCACCATCTCCACCAGTGACCAGCCAGCCAGCAACCCGCACCGTGGTCACCGTGCCAACGGAACCCAAGGTCCCTTTGCCTGAACATTTCTCCGGGGACCGTAGGAAGTTCTGGGCGTTCTGCAACTCCTGCAAGCTCAATTTCATCCTGCAGCCTTGCACCTTCTCCCTTGAAGCCACGAAGGTGGGCCTAGTGATTTCCCTCTTGCAGAATGAGCCCCAGTCCTGGGCCCATTGGCTCCTTGAGCAAAACTCACCCAAAGTCTTGGATCTCTCCCTGTTTTTCTTAGCGATGGCACAACTTTATGAAGATCTGCACCAGGCTGCGACCACGGAAGCCACACTACACACCCTCCAGCAAGGCCACCATCCAGCCAAAGATTATGTTTCTGATTACTGGAGCTGGCCTGGAATGATGCAGCTCTCTGCTCTCAATTCTGCCTGGGCCTGGCAGAAGCCTTAAAGGATGAACTGGCCCATGTTGGGGTACCTTTAACCCTGGACGCCTTAATCAATCTTGTGATCCAGATTGACCGGCACCTCAGAGAGCGCAGGGCTGAGAGATCTATAGGAGTAAACTGGCCTATCTGGACCGGGTTCCCAGTTATCCAAGCCAAGCTTCTTCTATGCCCATGGCAACTCCTTCCACTTCAGATCAGTCTGAGCCAATGCAATTGGGGCTGCTTCGCCTGCCTCTTACCCACAAAGAAAGGAAGCGCCAGCAAAGCAATAACATTTGCCTTTACTGTGAAGAGCCTGGGCATTTTGTGAGAGCCTGCCCGGCAAAGCTTGGTAAGTGCCTTTCTGCCACCACTGGTGCTGTACCATCTGTGCCTACTAATGCCTCAAATTTAGCTCTCTTTATCTCTCTACAGCTCCTAGGAAGGAGTATCTCAGTCCGTGCAATTCTTGACTCTGGAGCCTGCATCTGTTTCGTGGTCTTGTTATTTGCAGCACAACATGAGACCCCACTGCGCCCCAAGTCCCGCAGGATGACTGTCCATTTGGCATATGGGACCACTATCAAGTCTGGTCTAGTTACGCAAGAAACTGTTCCCTTAACTGCCACACTGGCCATCCATCTTCTCCTGGATGCCATCACCTCTCCTCTTTCCCATCATACTTGGATTACCCTGGCTTCAGGCACACAACCCCAGCATTAACTGGGCCACGGGGAAATTTAATTCCAGTCCACATACTGCTACCTGCACTGCCTAGAGAGGGTCTCTGAAATGGACCCTACCCTGCTTTGTATGGACTCTGACCCGGAACCTGATGTCCGTCAGTCCATCCCCTTGGTATACCACACTTACCTGGATGTCTTCAGTAAAAAAGGTGCAGAGACCCTCTCCCCTCACAGGCCCCACGACTGCCCTATCTGCCCTATCAAGTTCCTGCCTGGAGTCGAAGTACCCTTCAGTAGAATTTACCCACTGACTGAACTTGAATTGGGCACCCTAAAGACTTACATAGGCGAGAACCTAAAGAAGGGGTTCATTTGTCCGTTCACTTCCCCTGCCAGAGCTGGCATTTTCTTTGTGTAGAAGAAGGATCATGCCCTGCGTCCCTGTATTATCGGGAACTCAATAAAGTTATGGTGAAGAACCGATACCCTCTTCCCCTGGTACCAGAATTGTTTCAGCGCCTGGGAACGGCCACCATTTTCACAAAACTTGACCTCTGTGGGGCCTACAACTTGGTACGGATTAGGGAGGGTGATGAATGGAAGACAGCGTTTCGTACCCGGTTTGGTCACTACGAACACCTGGTAATGCCGTTCGGGCTGTGCAATGTCCCTGCCATGTTCCAGCACTTTATCAACGATATCTTCAGAGACTTTCTTGATCTTTTTGTAGTGGTATACCTGGATGATATCTTGATCTTCTCCCCCTTGGAAATTCATTGCAAGCATGTTAAGAGTGTTCTGGGCCGCCTAAATCAGCACAGTCTTTATACCTAGCCTGAAAAGTGTGGATTTGAGCAACAGAGCATGCAATTCCTTGGGTTAATCCTATCTGTCGAAGGCATCAAGATGGACACCCAGAAAGTCTCCGCCATCCTGGATTGGCCCACACCTGCTGATAAGAAATTAATCCAAAGCTTCGTTGGGTTCACTAACTTTTATCAGAAATTTAACAGGGGATTCTCCTCTATCATTTGGCCCATCACTCAATTAACCAGACAAGGTACCCAATTCCAGTGGTCTTCTGAGGCGCAGGCAGCTTTTGAAAAACTCAAGGACTTATTCAACTTCTGCACCTATCCTAAGACACCCGGATCCTGCTCCGCCATATGTCTTAAAGGTGCATGCATCCCAGATAGCGGTTGGCACTATCCTCTCCCAAAGACAGGTAGCTAAAGCGCTGCTTCACCAAATAGCCTTCTTTTCCCACAAAATATCAGACGCTGGGAAAAACTATGACGTAGGAGATTGTGAACTCTTAGCAGTTAAGTAGGCATTGGTAGAATGGCGGTACCTACTGGAAGGAGCTGCACACCCAATTCTAATTTACACAGACCACAATAACCTGGAATACTTGAGGGTTGCTAAAAGACTGAAGCCACGACAGGCCAGGTGGGCACTATTTTTCTCCAGGTTCACGTGGAGTTCTGGCTTCTTCTGATACCATCCTGCCTTCCAAAAGCTTTCTGCTATTGCAAGAAGAGGTGCTGTCACAGATCAGACAGGCCACAACTGGGCAGCCCCCCTTCCTGAAATTAACCTGCAGTCAAAAGATGGCCTGCTCTGGCACGATAACAGGGTCTTCATGCCGGAAGACCTCCGGGCCACAGTCTTAGAACTCTGTCACGACCACCGCCTGGCTGGCAATTTTGGTGTGCACAAAACTACGTAACTTTTACAGCGCATGTTCTAGTGGCCACAATCAGGGAAGGACTGTAAGAGTTATGTCAAATCTGGCACCACTTGCAACCTAAATAAAGGTAGCAGAACCCAGTCTTGGGGCCTACTGAAACACCGGTCGGTTCCGGAGAGACCTTGGAGTAGAATATCTGTAGATTTCATTGTGAAACTGCCTCCGTCTGAAGGGTTCTCCACCATCTTTGTGGTGGTGGACAGGCTAACCAAGATGGCCCACTTTTTGCCAATGAAAGACACATCCTCGCCCCCAGAAACGGCAAGGAATTTTTGTGAAAGAGTTTGTCAGACTCCACGGGATACCTACAGATTTGGTGTCTGATCCAGGAGTACAATTCACTTCCAGGTTCTGGAGATCGCTATGCAAATCTTTGAAAATCAGACTGTCCTTCTCTTCCACATATCATCCCCAGAGGAACGGCCAAACGGAGGGAACCAATCAGACACTGGAGCAATACTTGTGTTGCTTCTCGTCCTTCTCTCAGGACGACTGGGCGATGCTCTTACCATTGGCCGAGTTCGCCTATAACAACTCTGTTCATTCTGCCACCCAACAGTCACCATTTTTTGCCAATTATGGGTTTCACCCATGCTTCCTGTCCAACATCTGTCCTGAAAGTCCAGTGCCAGCCGTGTTTGACATGTTGAATTTCTTCACTGCCAATAACAAACTGTTGCAGGAGGCAATGACAAAGACTTAGGCTTACAATATAAAGATTTATGACAGAAGGAGGCGGGGAGAGTTGAACCTGGAACCCAGCAATCGGGTTTGGTTGTCAACTGTCAACTTGAGACTGGCATGCCTCTCCAAGAAATTGGGCCCAAAATTTGTGGGACCTTTCCCCGTAAAGAGGAAAATGAATGATGTGGCATATGAACTCGAGTTGCCAGAGTCATTTTGAATACACCCTGTCTTCCATGTATCCCTGCTGAAGCCAGTGGTTCCTGATCCATTCCCCAACCGGAGAGCTGGTCTGCCTGTCTTGGTGCTGATTGATGGGATGGAGGACTTAAAAGTGGAGTCCATTTTGGATTGCAGGAAAAGTGGTGGCAACATCCAATATTTCGTTAAATGGAAGGGCTATGGCTACAAAGATAATTCATGGGAACCAGAGACCAACATTCATGCGGAAGTATTAATCGAATCCTTCAAAAGAAACCATCCAGAAAGAATGGCCCGGTTGGGCGTCCAGAGGCTGCCCCTAGGGGGGGGCGGCAATGTCACAAAGTTCCACCAGACTTTTCCGGCAGAATGCCCTTTCCATTGCATAGGCGCATGTGCATGCGACAGGTGCACATGGGGGCGCCCCTGCACACGGGCACGCCAGTGACGATCAGGGCGCCAAACAGCCTATTTCAACTGGACAAGACAAAGCAGCCGGTGCTGTCCATTCTACAGCAGTCCTGTGTTCCCCAGCATTCTGTTTCTGAGAGTTTCTGTACATGTAACCCGGCTTTTCCTGACTATTCCTTGCCTGGTGCCTGCACCAACCCCGGCTTGCATACGACTACCCAACTGCCTGCTTCTTGTGTACCTCATTGCCCGCCAGTTGCCGACCTCCGCCTGAACCTGACTATTCTTGCCTGCACCTTCTGTACCTCACTGCCTGACCGTTGCTGACCCGCATGCACTGACTACTCTTCTACTTCTGCAGGAGTCCTTGGAAGCTACACCTACCATATCAAGACTCATATGAGTCCTCGTGCCATCCTGCACTCCCAAACCACTGGTCTGTACTACCAGGGGTTCCCAAATCAGGGTTGTAAGAGGGGTTGCCACCTGCATAAACCAGACTCTACCACCAGGTACGTGACAATTTCACTGGCAGGCTCCACAGGTGTTTGTGGGAATTTGCAGGGGGACTAAAAGAAAATTGCAAAGCCATGTTTACACAGGCAGGTGGTAAAAACAGACAGTTAACTTGCGGCTTGTTGGTCAGACTGTGACTTAACATAGCTAGCAGCCATGTTAGTACACACTGCTACAGCTGTGGCACTGCAACATTTATACTACACGTCACTTTCGACACATAGTACCATCACCAAATTTAAGTGAACGTTGCAACTGTGAGCAGTGCACATGGTTGCGGTGCGGCAGGCTTTTATTGGTTAACATAGGAGGTGAAGAGGTGGAGTATTGCCTCCGAACCACCTGTCTATTGCCTCTGTAAAGAGATGCACTGCAGATCACTTTTCAGAGGAGGCGCAATGACAGTCACACAAAGACATTCCCTAAGTGCAGATACACCTATAATTAAATGCTGCAGTACATACTTTTTTTTTTAATTGGGAGGACATATTTCTCCTTTAAGGGTTCGTTGAACTGCACTTTTACCTCCCCTCAACAACTACCCCCTATAGCTGCAGAGCCAAGGGTGTACCCCCTGTCACTTTTGGCTGTAGTAGTGTCCGCTGAACACAACCCATTCAAGTGAATGGGGCCACTCTGTAAGTACCCAGCAACCGCATGCAATGCATGTGTTTGAGGCACGCTAGTGTGGGGATCAGGATGTTAAAGCAGGCAGTGAGGAGGCAATACTATACCTCCTTACTGCCTGTCAATTGCTCTCTGAAGAGTGGTCTGAATGTGTATTGCTCTTCGGGGATCAAAGCTAGTATGCATGAGCCCTAAGAGATAGTTTCTTAATTTCAGTCCTGTGTTTCCCTGCCTGGCCATGTTTTGAGAATTTTCCTCAGTAGGAACAGCTGTGGTAAGTACAGCTATGCTCACAAACAAACAAAGTGCTTGTGAAAGATTAAAACACCTAAATTTGCTAAAATATATTCCAGGTGCATCAAAACAAAAATGTATGCAAAGTCTTACAGTTTGTTTTCTTTGGAAAGTGGCCAAAGCCTTAGCAACAAAACCTGTCCCTTTTCAGCCCTCTGTGTGGAATCAGCAGTCACTCTGCAGAGGTCCAACACACTTTTTACTTAGTCAAAGCATGAGCTTTCCAATTAGAAGGGAGTGTGAGCTTTGCTGATTATACAGCTATAGATTTGACTCAGTTGAGGGAGGAAAGTGGAGGGTGTCACACTTTTACAGAGAGAACACAAAAGGAGCCTTTCTACAGCATGCAGTGGCTGCTTTCAAAAGAAAAAAGGAAATTATTTAAACTGAAAGTTGCTCATGCTGCTTAAAAAAAAAAATCCTAATTATATGAAATGCTAAAGCTGACCATAGATGAATCAAAATGTGGCCAGTTCAGCATCAACCTGCCAACTTTCTATCCATCTCTGGGTAGACTGGTTGTACTGAAGTTGATCCATCAAATTACTTAAGTAAAACCAGCCTGATGTTTTTTTTCACCCGATCGACACCAGCAGCTATAGCTTCCTGCGCTCCCCAACGGCAGAACACAATAGCACTGCCGGAAGGATTCCCCCATCAACGCAGACTGTGCCGATGAGGGAATCAAGCAATTTAATTTCCATAATGTATGGCCTGCCTAAGTCTACTTGGAGACTGAAGTTGCAAAATTGTATCTCCTATACACTCATCACATACAGTATAGTCTTTTCAGTGGTTGACCAAAGTATTTTTTTTCCTAGGTTAGACAAGCAGAATGGCAAAAAGGTGGTTCTGGAAAAACACACACACACACACACACACACACACTTAAAACTCACCCAGTCTTAAATCCTCAGATCAAATTTTTTAAAACTAGCTTCTTTTATAACCCTACTTGTGCAACAGGGCCCACAAAGTAATGCGCATACACATTTTAGGGTCTACTATTCCAGCTTTTCTGTGGGCCATATCAGGATAGCAACTTTGTAATAGTAATCTCTACCAGCTACTGGTCTGTCTGCTTATTTTTTCTGGTGATTTCTAACTAGCTATATAATTGGTGCCTTATCTGCCTCCAGTGCTTGTCTATGCAGCTACAAATCACTTGTGCCACAATTTGTAGAAGCTGCATTGGATAGGCAATGCCAAATGCTGTAAAAAGTTTATTGCTCAGTATCTGATCTGCCAATTGCTGGACTTGCTGCATCATACAGTAGATCTTTTAGGGCCGGTTCACACGTAGGTGACTTGCGCTCTGACTTGTATCGCCCCAAGTCGCTTGACATCAGAAATCCCATTGACATGAATGGGAGCCGTCTTAATGTACACTATTGAAGTTGCTCCGACTTCAAGAAAGGTTCCTGTACTATCTCAAGGCAACTTCTATCTGACTTGTGCCCATAGAATTCAATGGAAGTTGCCTCCAAGTCGGATCCCCATCTATATTGAAGCGACTTTACAGGAAAAAGAAAATAATTTACCAAGGTACTGCCCATGAATTACCCAGGCAACCCCCTCCCTCCCTTCTCTGATTGGCCACAGGCAAAGTCACCTGGCATGGAGGACGATTTAAGTGGTGTTGTAAGTCGCCCAAAGTCATGCTGAAGTTGCCTTGAAGTTTTGTTCAAATTGCCTAGCAAAGTCGCCCCTGAAGTCAGATTGTGTGTGAACCGGCTCTAAATGATTGAAGTGCATTTTTCACTTGCAACTAAAATGGTAAGAAGTCTCTTCCACAGCACATATAGGGTTAACGTCATCATTCTGATACACAGATATTGTAGGATATTGCATATCTGCTCGATGCAGTACTATTTAAAGTGTATCCATCATCAAAATGTAAAATCATATATTCATCTTCACATTTCAATTATCACTAATATACTCCTATTAATCTGAACGATCTTGAAGTTTGTAAAGTTTCACATTGAATTACTGCACAGATCTGAAAGAAATACACAAAGTGCACCAGGATTCCAGTACGAAAACACATGACTCTTATTTAGACAATATTGGTTAATCCCAGAGCTCAGCTTTAATGTATTACTAAAGGCAAAACATTTTTTTTTGGTTTGGATAGAAGGATTTGCACACATGTTAGTCTTTTATTGCTGTCTTTACCCCCCCCCCATTAGGCTTCATGAGCACTGGGCTTAAAAAAAAAAAACACCAGTTCCCTTGGCACGAAAAAAACGCTCATGTACAGCATTTTTGTACATAGTTTAGACGAATTTAAAAGAGTTTACCATTTTTCTCTTCCGTTCACTGACAGACGCAGCCTTCTTATGACACATGGGGGTTATGCTCATCCTACTAGGAGTAGACTAGGCAAAAACAAACAAAAGCGTAGGTTGGCCCCTCCCAGGGGGCCGTCCTCACCTCAGCATATAATCCCCCTGCTCTGCATAGCACATCAGTTTTCTTTTGCCTAGTGCAAGGAGTAGACCTGGTTCCCTTTGGGATCTGCGGTCTCCTGAAGATTCATCTGATGAAGACTGCTATCAAGAAGCTGGCTGGTGGTATAGAGGATATCTAGAATCCAAATCTTGCCCCAGTCTGGCCGACACTATGCGAACGCCCTTCTGGGTGCCCACCGCATAGCGCCCGTTCCGTGCGGGCGGCCAGTGGCTAAAACCCACTAGAGCCCAGTGACTAGGTACGCCTGTCCAAGGGCCTGGCCAGCAGCATGCCTCCCCTAGGGGATGGTAAGTCTGCTCCGGTGGCTACCGCTGCGCCCGTCGAGGATTGGTGAGTGGACCCCTCTGCCGCCTTAGGGCATGGAGAGTGGGCATCTGGGCAGCTTTGGTGGTAAGCTGGCCGGTGGGGGCTCAGTAGAGGGACATTTTTGGGGTAATACCCTTGTGAGGTTAAGCCTCTGTTCCCCCCCCTCCCCCCTCCCACTCCCCCCAGCCGCAGTACGGCACTGTTGCACTGACCGTTCGACTCTGCACCGACCGTTCGGAGTGCTGTGTTTGGCGGGGCACCGCCATTGAAAGATAGAGCACCGCTCATTCGTGGCCGACCGCGCGGGTGTAATGGCAGCGTCCATTTGTTTGTGAAACCATGCGGTTCTCAGCCTGCGGTCTGGCGGCCTCCGGTGGTAGCTCAAGGAAGTGCAGCCTGGATACAGGAAGTGCTTTTGGCGTACCAAAGTGTTTGTTTACCTGCGACGGTAATGTGGGCGCGCCAGCCGGTGCTTACTCGCCACGAGATAGAAAGTTACCGCCACGGGGCGGTTTGTGTCGTGAGGCTTGCCAGCCACGTCTCAGCTTGCCAGTCACGTTGTCACGGCATGACGCCGACCCCCCTCACCCTCCCCCCTCCCCCCCCTTGTCTCCGAATTGGAGTGTTCCCATAATGGGGTTTTTACAGGGAGATGACTCGGGGGTGGCCGGTCGAATGGTGGTTTCGACGGGTCTACGGGTGAGAGGTACGGGATTCCGCCGTCTCCCCAGGTGAGTGGTTAGGAGCTGCCCGCGTCGCCATCGGTGGCCTCGTCTGAATGGTAGGGGA
>BLSH010482448.1:129227-175832 GCA_018402905.1 Glandirana rugosa | reverse complement strand
TTTTCCTAAAATGCCATTCAATATTTTTTTAGGGAAAAAGAGAAGGCAAGTGACTGTCTGCGTCGGAAGAATACTGTGTACCCCTGCAGGGTTTCGACACGGTTAGTTCTCCCCACCCGTTTGGTATTGTTTACATGGGTTGTCTTTCTGCGGGAGAGTCCGCCGCGATTGGCGCGGATTTGACGGCGAACATTATGGAACGCCGGTTTTCGTCGTAGGCTCCTACGATGTTGTAGTTGAAACATTTTGAATCATTTGCACACGTGATTCCGGGTTCATCGTCGGAACGTGTGGACCCTGTGGCTTCGAACCACAGATTTGCGGGTCCTGCATGATTGATCTGTCAGTGAACGGAAGAGAAAAAGGGATTTTTTTATAACTTACCGTAAAATCCTTTTCTCTGAGTTCACTGACAGACGCAGCACCCACCCCTCTGCGTTGGTTTTGTACAGCTTGTTACGAACTGATATGCTATACAGAGCAGGGGGATTATATGCTGAGGTGAGGACGGCCCCCTGGGAGGGGCCAACCTACGCTTTTGTTTGTTTTTGCCTAGTCTACTCCTAGAAGGATGAGCATAACCCCCATGTGTCATAAGAAGGCTGCGTCTGTCAGTGAACTCAGAGAAAAGGATTTTACGGTAAGTTATACAAAAAATCCCTTTTTTCTGCCAGAAAGCTCCAATCAGAAAAACCAACCAGAAGGGTTTTTTCCTGCCTCTAAACAATGAACTTAAAATATGCCTGATATTGTCCTAATGTGCATGGACACACAGGATAATGCTGAGCTGCTTCTACAGGCAGAACACAAAATCCCCAATTTTTGGTTGGTACTAGAACAGGAATAAAAGTAAAGTCTTCCAATTGGGTTGCTAGTTCTGGTGACCCTAGTGACAACATGGGTTTGGTCACTTTGGAGGGTTTTCTTGTCACTCCCTATTTTGGCTATGAGACAGGACATGGAGGGGAAATATCCCAAATGGAATGCAAATAGCAAAAAAAAAAGAAAAGGGGTTATAACCCTCCTTACTCTATCCAACATGAAAAAAAAGTCAGCTCCAAGAACAGATGATCAGCAACAAGTGAATATTGCATTTTGAGCACCCCAAACTTAAAAAAGGCCATATGAACATAACTTTGTCCTACTCTATCCAAAATGAAAAAAAAAGAATTGCACTTTTACTTCTACTTTAACCACTTCAGCCCTGGAGGGTTTTACCCCCTTCATGACCAGGCCATTTTTGGCGATATGACACTGCGTTACTTTAACTGACAATTGGGTGGTCTTGCAACACTGTACCCAAATAAAATCAATGTCCTTTTTTCCCACAAATAGAGATATCTTTTGGTGGTATTTGATCACCTCTGCAGTTTTTATGTTTTGCGTTATAAACAAAAAAAAGAGCAACAATTTAAAAAAAAAAACAATATTTTTTACATTCTGCTATAAAACATATCCAATAACCGTACCGTACCCAATATCCCATCACCATGCAATAAACTAATCCACTCATTATGCAGTGCAATTCAATGGATGATTGCTTTTAACTGGAGATCTACATCCCTACCATGGTCACAGGTTTTATCTAGAATGGAGCTCATTAAGAGAACTGAACATATACACTTCACCCTCAATCACAACTTAAATAACTTTCACAAAAAATTGAATTTTTAAGTGGTTAAACAACGTTCAAATCTCCCTTCCGTTTAGAAACAATTTAATGTCTATTCTGTACCATGTACTGTAAACATATACAATCCTGCATGTAAAGTCTGTATGTTTTCTTGACCTTCTAAATAAAATATCTTTTTGTAAACAAAAAAAAAAAAACATATCCAATAAAAAAAAGTAAAACATCGAATTTCTTCATCAATTTAGGCCAATATGTATTCTTAATCCCAATAAGCGTATATAGGTTTGCACAAAATTTATCGCGTCTACAAACTATGGGATATTTTTATGGCATTTTTATTTATTTATTTTTTTACTTGTAATGGCGGTGATCAGCAATTTTTAGCAGGACATTGCGGCGGACAAATCAGACACTTAACTGACACTTTTGACACTTTTTTGTGAACCAGTGACATTATTACAGTGATCAGTGCTAAAAAATATGCACTGATACTGTACTAATGAAACTGGCAGGGAAAGGGTTAACACCAGGGGCAATCAAAGGGTTAAGTGTGTCCCTAGGAGGTGCTTGCTAACTGTGTGGTGGATGGACTGACTGGGGGAACACAGAGATTTGTGTTCTTGCATAGCAGGAACACAAGATCACTGTTCTCTCCCCTGTCAGAATGGCGATCTGCCTTGTGTACATAGGCTGATTGCCATTCTGCCTCACTGGGGAACGATTGTGAGGTGCCGGCAGACATCGCATCCGCCGGATCCTCTGATTGGCCCCCCGTCTATAGCACGAAATGACCTATGGGTACTTTGTTTCATGCAATAGAACTGCCCTGCCACAGTGTATCTGTGGTAGGTGGTCTTTAAGTGGTTAAAGCAGTAGTAAACACTGCTTGGTGACTTGTACCTACAGGTAAGTTTATAATAAAACGTGCACTGTTTAGGAGATATTTTCTATTTCTGCTGGTGATGTCACCAGTGCTTGCCCACTAAGTTCTAATGCTGGGTTCACACCGCAGCATGGAGCAGCTCACAGCAGGGGTCCGGTGCTTCCCTGTTCACCATCTCAAGTCCAATTTCAGCTTGAATATTTGGCTGAATTCGGACCTGAAATGGATCAGAAGATGCACAGCATTCCTGTGCAATTCCAGAGCCCCACTGGAGATGTGTGAACCGGCTCCATAGAGAGCCAGTCACAATCTCCTGACTTGCCCATTCACAATAGTGTGAACCCAGCCTAAAGGGATATCATACTCAGTATGCGCAGGGGAGTGACGTCATCGTGCTCAGCCATTCAAATGGCCAGAGCCCACAAACCCAGAAAGCAGATTGGGTGGAAATGGAAGCCCTGTCAGAGGTGACAGCGTGCCACTGGAGGGCTTCATTTTTAAGGTAAGTCTTTCGTGCATATTAGCACATTATGGCATTGTCTTGCAGGGGACCAGATTTTTTTTTTCTTCATAGAGTTTGCTACTACTTTAATACATGTGCTTTGAGTAGATCTACAGCTAAAGGTTACATAATAGCAGTGTAGTGCATTCTGTTGTCATGCTACAGTTCATGCAAATGCATTTACAGTGAGCACCAAGCTTATGGTTTTGACCTATATTTTCACAGGGGTATTTTGTAAATGATCTGTTATGTCAGCTGCAGATCATTGAATGTTAAACCATTGAATATAAGAACCACTTAGCATGTAGGTTATGTCCAAATATGAGAATGTTCTTATTTAGCTTAAAACAAAAACAAAGGTGAAATGGCGCTGACCAGGCTAGAAATGCCAATGGTGAATTTGTACCTGCAATTATTGTTTTCCCACCTAGCTTCAGACATATACCAAATAATATAAAATCAATCAAAAATAAAAATACAATATATATAAACCAGTGAACCAATCACTAACATATATAATCAACATATGCTTAGCGTGCAACATATGGTGAACCGATAAGAGTCCATAAATATGTCCCAACACCACGTGAGTCCTGTCCTCTTGTGACTGTGAAAATTGCACCAGTGCTCTTCCACACAAATATATGTGGCAACTCACCAGACCATCATGACCCCTTTTTACGGGTGGTCAATATGCGCATTTGTTAAAATGCCATAGACTCTCCAATCCTCTCCACCTGGATGTCTATCGGATTCTATAAGAAATGACTCCAAAGGAGATCATAGAGGGATGTCTCATAGCGTAGTATTGTTTATACTCACATTTTCCGGTGCCAAAGACCCTGGCACTAGATGTATAGCAATTTGCAAACGAATCTGGTATGGCGCTGGTTGCCCAGCTCCCTTCCCCACTAGTGTGTGTGCCAAGCCTCATTGTGGTGTCTGCGGGGAATGCACTAAGTAACCCAGAAATGTTGCTGCTAACGTCTCCAATGTACGTTTCGCCTTCTGGCATCCTCAGGAAGTGACATCACGCTGACCCCGGTCTCTATTTATATGGATGTAAATCGCAGTGATTGGCTGCTATTTGCAAATCTTTACAAGAGGGTGGGGATGGGCGGTACTATTCAAATGTATTTAAGCCGTTTGCATATATACCACAACACCCCGCTCCAAAGTCCCTCTTACAATCAGAATAATAAAAAACAATATGAGTTGCATATTATCCAAAATAATCAACATTGCTTATATTGATATATCAAAATGATCTTGTTTTCTGCATAAAGCAGCCCAACATGGCTGGGCATAGCTTTGCATAAAACTCATATATTTTTTAAAATAAAATTTAAAAACAAGTAGTGATTTTAAATAAACACAGCGGCCCCCAGTGCCAACAGCTAAAAATGCGGTTATTTCCTAACTGATATTTTGGCAGGTCCTCTGTGTATTACCATTAATAAATGCTCAATTTTAAGTACCTATGTCTTTAGATAAAACAGGTAGTGCTTCCATATCTTCTCCTAAACAAACCATTTTAAGAAACCCTTAAAGATCTAAAAATCTGTGAGAAAACAATTGAGGTCTATGTCCTTGTTGAGTCCTAGGGGTTGTGGACTTTGTAATTTTTGAATCCATCGTGTTTGCATTTAGGAGACAGCTTTTGTCATATCAGTCCCTCTCCAATGTGGTACTACTTTGTCAATACCCCAGAATCTTCATTTTGTAGGGTCGATCATGGACCTGTCTAAAATGATTAGAGACACGATGTAGCCTGTATCCTTTTTTTATATTTTCAATGTGTTCTCCCTCTCTTTTTGCCAATGTCCGAGTGGTTCTACCCACATATTGATAGTTACATGGACACATAAGCAGGTACGTTACATACCTAGATTCACAGGTAATGAACCCATTTATTTTGAATTCTCTGCCTGTGATCTGGGATGAGAAACTAGAGGTCTCTCTTCTCTTATCACCAGAGATTCTACATGCCTTACACCTCCTGCACCTAAAAAAACCTTTTCGATCCAGAAAAGTAGGCTTTCTTGCAGGAGGCCTAGGTACGTTCTTTGCTACCAGGTCTCTAAGTCTGGGAGCCCTCCTATATATAAACCTGAGCCTAGATGGCAAATACTTCTTTAGGGTAGGATCCTTCTGCAGTATTCCCCAATGCTTTTTGAAGATTTTTTCCACTTCTTTGTATTGTAACTTGAACCCAGTGATAAAGGCCACATTAAATTCTCCTTGTTCTGATGTGTTCTGATTAGATTGTAATAATGTGTTTCTATCTAGTAGTCTTACTTTTTCTCTAGTAAGTAAAAGTTGTTCTTTTTTGTACCCCTTTTCTATAAATCTATTAATATGTAGGTCTGTTTGTTGGATATAATCAGATTCTTGGTTGCAATTCCTTCTGATGCGAAGGAATTGACCCTTGCATATAGCCCTAGTCCACTGTGGATGGTGGCAACTCCAGGTTGATATATACCCATTCCTATCTGTATCTTTAAAGTGAGTGCGAGTCTCCAAATGTGCACCCACCCTATAGTTTTCCAAATCTAAGAAGTTGACTGAGGTTTTGCTTGATGTGCTGGTGAATCTAGCCCCATATTTGTTATTATGATATTTACCAAAAATTCCTCTAATTGTGAGGAGTCTCCTTCCCACACGACAACAATGTCATCTATATACCTTAATTATGTTTTCAATAGAGGCCACTGGTTAGTAAATATTGATTCCTCCTCCCATTTATTAAGATGTATATTTGCGACACTGGGGGCATATCTTGCCCCCATCGCTACCCCACCCAAACTCACCCGAATACCAGAAATAATTGTTAGTCACAGCCATCTCTAATGACTCGAGAATGAATCTTATTTGGGGGTTGGTGAGGGTAGAACATTTCTTTAGGGCCCATCTGGTTGCATCTATGGCATCTGACTGTTTAATATTCATTTAGAGTGACTCTACATCTATAGTGGCCAATATTATATGCTCTGTAAGCTCAATTTCCTTGATGTGGTTAATCAATTCTCTGCTGTCCTTCAAATAAGCTTTACCCCTAGTGGCTATAGGTTGCAAATGGATGTCAATATATTCCCCCAATCTCAAATACAGTGACCCAATGCCACTAATAATAGGCCTACCCAGGGGCTTAGCCTGATTTTTATGTATCTTTGGGATCTGATATATAACGGGGACTTGGGGTACCTTAGGGCCAAAGTACCTGTTCTCTTTTTTATTAAGTATAGCTTTTTTGAAACCTTATTCACGTTTCTGTAATGAGTTTTTCAACTTGGCAGTAGATTTCCCTTTTAGTTTTTTATATGTTTCAGCATCTTGAAGTAACCTTTGCATTTCTGCATGGTAATCCTCTCTAGTAAGAACAACCAGGGCTCCCCCTTATCCGCTGGCCTAATGACAATCTGGTTGTTCTCCTCTAATTGTTTTATAGCCTGGTTGTTCTTACTAGAGAGGATTACCATGCAGAAATGCAAAGGTTACTTCAAGATGCTGAAACATATAAAAAAACTATACAAAACTAAAAGGGAACCCTACTGCCAAGTTGAAAAACTGCAAATAGTAGCCAATCACAGCGAGTTACATCCATATAAATAGAGACCGGGGTCAGCGTGACCTCACTTCCTGAGGACGCCAGAAGGTGAATCATACGTCGGAGACATTAGCAGCAACATTTCCAGGTTACTTAGTGCATTCCCCGCAAGCACCACAACAAGGCTTGGCACACGCGAGTGGGGACGGGAGCTGGGCAACCAGCGCCATGCCAGATTCGTTTGCATATTGCCATACATCTAGTGCCAGGGTCTCTGGCACTGGAAAATGTGAGTTTTTAATTTACTTTATATATGCACATCTTAATAAACAATACTATAAAATAAAGGGGCAGCGACACAAATAGGCACTTCACATTCCCCAGGGGCGCCATTCCATATGGTCTAATTTATCTTTCTTATTTAGCTGCATTAGTACTTTGCCCCTTACTGGCTAAGTATGCCATAGCCTAATGGAAATTAATTTTTACTTCTATTTCATTACTGGGGCCTCTTTATAAAGATCAATTATTCATTTTTATTTCACTAGAGTGTACCTGATTTTACTGCTACATCTTAGTTCAACCCTAGTGTATTACTTTTTAACATTTTAATTGGGAAGGTGTGATTTCAATGTTGGTGTAAAAACGGTGAAAGTTATACAGTAAGGACTAGTTAACAAACATGAAAAACAGAAATTATACCACTTTTAGAAACATTCCTACTTGTTAACATAGAAGATAATTTATAAGATAGACTGGGCAAGAGTTGGCATAACTAATAAGCAGTCTTTTTTAAATAAAAGTTAAAACAATGTATTGTTATATAAGAATTGCAAAATATTTTCTGAATTATTCTTAACTTTGTCAAAACTATAGTAAAATAAAATGGAAAAATAATGTGAGACTGTTAAATAAATTACTTTCTGTAAAGAACAGAGAAATACCAGTTTTTATTGTATAAATAGGCCCCTCGTACATAAATGTACTGACTTTTTTTATTACGGTATTTAAATACATTTTTGTTTGTACTTTTAATATAGATGATACATCAACAACCAAACCCTGGAATTCATTATGAATATGTTGTTCCCAACACAAATACTATCAGCCCACATCTACCTACACAGCGGAGACCAGGTAGGATTCTATCTCCTAAAATCATTGCAGTGAAATGCTGTTTTATTTAATAGTAATTTTTGTTAATACATCTAGGATTGCTGTTACAAAAAGGTTGATTCACTTTGTAGCTTACATAATTTTGTTGTGTGTAGAAATGAACAAACCTTGCAAAACCCTGGTTGATCCAGTCAGCTGTGGTTCACTGATCCACAAACATGCAAGACCAGGCTTATTTGATAGCGGCCCAGTGAAAGCTGCTGATGAAATGAATGTAACATGAATTTTGGGTGCATTGACCTTTTAACCTCCCTGGCGGTAATCCCGAGTGTGGCTCGGGGTAGAATTTCAGTACCATTAGCGGTAACCCCGAGCCACACTCAGGATTGCATTGCTGGATCCAGGCTGGGTTACTCACCTTGTCCCCTGGATCCAGCGATGTCCTCCCTCGGTGTCAGCGTGTCTGTCCCTCTGCCCGATGCCTCTGTGTGCCGGGCTCTGTTCCCTGCGAGCGTCGCGTCACATGGGGACGGAGCCCGGCGGCAAATTCAAATAGTGAAACACACAGTACACATACAGTACACTGTAATCTTACAGATTACATTGCTGTATCAAATAATTTCACATCCCCTTTGCCTCTAGTGGTTTGCCCGGAGTCCTGCATGCACTTTTATATTATATATGTCATTCTTTCTGCCTGGAAACATGAGAATGTGCATAGCAACCAAAAACCCCTTACGTCAAAAGTGTTTTTTGACCAGCTAGAAAACAGCGATAGTAAATAAGAATCATTTGCAGAATTGAGTGATACTGATTCTTGGGGAAATTTATCATCACAAACTGAAAGTGGCGACAGCGACAATTCTGCAAATGAGCAAATTTCAGTGTTTTGGTTTGATTACATTATTGAATACATTTTATTACTATTACATTATTATTTTTGATAATTATTTACAGTTATTTATTATATTATAATTTATGATTTCATGTTTCAAACTTTATCATACCCGGGATGTCTACTAGACTCTTGTTTGGACAGATTTAAGTGAGCTATTCCTAAGAATTACAGGCCTATGATATAAAACGCCAAATTTCCAAGCAAAATAATCCTACCGCTTTCAGCACCAAAAATCTGACATAATCATACCGCCAGGGAGGTTAAAGTATACTTGTGGTTAACTTGGATTACACAAGAAGTATACATGAGGAAAAATGCATTGGATGTCACCTCCAGTGTCAAAACAATCAGTAGATTCTGGTATATAGGCAAAGTCCAATTTGGACACATTTCCAATTTTGATTATTCAATAATATGTGAGAAAAAATGCATTATATGTCACCTCCAGTGTCAAAACAATCAGTAGATTCTTTTATATAGACAAAGTCCAATTTGGACACAGCCACTCTTACTTGCTATTGGTCATTAAGGATGCCTGTCACATAAAGGACCACCAAGAAGGCAGAGGAGCTGGACCTACATATCATGTAACCAGAGGTTACAGAAAGAATCCTCTGCATATTTTTTTCACAATATGCTCAGTTGGAATAGCCCAGTTTGTACTACCAAACTAGATAACCAGTCCAGTTTTTTTCTAAATAGCAGTAAAATCCTGTAATGCGAAGGGATAAAAAAGAGAACTCTTGAGACATTGACACTTGGTTTATCACCACACCAGGATTGATCTCATTTTTGATGTAGTTGCTGCACATTATGAAGTTTTATAGTGGCTTCGGATGTTCTAATACACAAAATGTTACAGTCCCACTTTCTGTCAGACAGACAGTGGCCAGTTACCTTGCCTGAAATTTTAAATCATATTTATTGTTACTAAACATTGAAATATGTATTTAAAATTACTGCAATATACTGTCCATATCAAAAGTAAAATCTGGGGTTTATGGTGTTGTAATAATGAGTGCATATATATATGTAATTTCTCAAGCATTGCTGATGCATGTTCATGTAGCATGTTCATTAAATCTTGTTTGCTTCCCCTAATGCTGTCAGTTTGTGTATACATTTATCATTCATTTAAATCAGGATTCTAACTTGAAACCCAGTATAGCTTCTTCGAGCAGATAGAAAAGGATCAGTATTGTTCCTTTTGCTTACATTATATATTTGTTAATATTTTTGTGTACTTAGGTGAACCCTTGAATGGCCAGTTAGACATACCAGATACTTCAGACCATACAGAAAATAGAGATTCCTTCAACAGTCCTGATCTGTCAGCTGGATCCATGCCTTCTAGTCAGCCTGGGAGGATTCCTCCACATGTACCAGACAACCAAGTGCTTCCATTGCAGCCTCCTCGAAGGAACCGGGACTATAACTGGAAACAAGTGGGATTAACTGAATGTTCAGTATCCTGTGGGAAAGGTAAGGTGGGTGAAGGACTAAACAGTCCTGGCATATATATATCTTAGCAGCTGACATTTATGCATTTAAAAAAATATCTGCTAAGCTCAAAAACAGTTATAATTTTGTATGCTTCCTCCACTATTAATTTGTTATTAGACTCATGCCATATTGCAAACACTGGTTGGGTTAAGAGGTCCCAGGATTGCTTACCTGCCCACACCTAGTCTCTGACATACATGCCATTTCTGTAAATGCCAGAGTTGCCAAGCTGACAGTTTGTCTGCTACAGGTTTTATTGAGAATATTTTATGCAAAATATTTAATACATTTAAATAAAATATCCTTTTATCTTTTTAAAATTCTAGAGTGTTCTACAAAATGTGGTGTTACAATTTGAAATTAGAATGGGTTTAATTGAAGTTTGATGTAAACGGTACACAAAAAAGTCTATTGTACTTAAGTGGAAAATATTGTATCATTTTCCAAAATAATTGCCAATAAAAAAACTCCAAAAAGCCTTGATGGGATAATTATTCACCCATTTGCTGTGAAACCTCTAAACTAGAGTGCAGCCAGTATCATAAAGTCATGACTTATCAGGGTGGTTGGGACTACACCTGTTTACAATTAAAGTGATATGATGCCGTATATTTAGCCAGTTTTGGAAAGCCACACAGTTTGTTTGAGAACATATCCAAACAAACAGCAATGGAAAAGCTAATAAGTTATCAAAACAAGTCCAAGGTAACGTTCTGGAGAAACAGCAACCAGGGTTATTTTCTTAAAATAATATTGCACAATATTAGTCAGAGAGGCAACTAAGAGCAACAGAAATCAGCTGCTGAGGTTAAAGAAACTGTCCACAGGAGAACTGTAGCATGTACTCTACAAAGCTGGAGTTATGCAAAGTTTGACAGAAGGCACGTGGGAGATACAGCAAATGTGGAAAAAAAGTTACATGGTTTAGACCTAATTTTGAACAACAGCATTTAAACACTATTTATTACCCTAAGTACAATATGTCTATGATAACAAAAGCTTTACATCAGCATAGCGAAGGAAACTGTCAAGGATTAAGGGCAAGATGAATGGAGTCAAATGCAGGGGGCCAGTAAATAGAAGGGCAGTTTAACTTTCTCCAACACACAGCCAAAGCTTCACTTTAGTCTCATGAAACCAATAATCTGAAGGCTTTAGGATGTCCCAGTTAAACCCTGTGGAGAATTTGATTGGTGAGACTTGGAAGTTGCTGTTCTCTAAGAGTTCCAAGTTGACTATGACCTGACAGTGCTGGAGCAATAGGAAAATAGACAAAAATTGCATGACCCAGATGTGAAAGCTGGTAGAAAACTAAACCAAAAGACTTACAACTGTAATTGTAGCCAAAAGATGGTTTAGATTTTTATGAATGAAGTCTATGCAGTGACTTAAAGAGGAGGTCCGCCCACCCCTGCAAAAATGAAAAGCCATCAGCTACACATACTGTAGCTGCTGACTTTTAATAATAGGACATTTATCTGTCCTGGAGTCCAGCAATGTTGACACCACAGATGTTGTTTCCAACAGCTCTTGGGTGCTGCTGCCGCCATTCCCGGTAAGGGATCCCAGTAGTGAAGCATTACGACTTCATGGCTGGACCCCTACTGCACACGTGTGTGGCACGCTGCACTCTCCTACTGGCCCAGCAGTGGGGGAAGGAGAAGGGAGGAGGACGAGGACTGAGATGCTGATGTAATTTGCAGCGGGCCGGTCTCCTGGAAGTGGGGACAGGGTACCTGTCAAGGAGGGGTATGAGCTCCCCTCAAAAGGTGCCAAATGTGGCACCGAAGGGAGGAGGAGACAAATAAGCGGAAGTTCCACTTTTGGGTGGAACTTTAAGCTGGCCATAGATGGTTTGAAATTAAGAAAATTCAGCATTGGTATGAGCTTGTTGGAAAACCCTTTATAATAAGCCAGCTGCAGTTAATCAGCGGCAGTTGCTGATCAGTGTATTCTGACTACAGAGAGTACTGCTGTTAGCATATGATGCTCCAGTGGAATGGATTCCTCTATCCACCTCACTTGTGCGGCTGGAGGAATCTGTTTTTTTTTCCGTTCAAATCATCTATTGGCCTGTTTTAGAGTTTTGCTGAACGGAGTCTGGATTTTCATACATTTTGTCTCAACAAACAACGTAATGGGAGGTATGGATCAACACAACTAATATTTGTCTTATTTCAGGATCACATTACCCCATCTTTCATTGTGTAAACAGAAATACACACGAGGAGGTGTCAGATGCTTTCTGTGATTCTAGTACCAAACCCAGTTCTGAAGAAGAGCCATGCAATATTTTTCCTTGTCCTGCATTGTAAGTATATCCCTTTCTAATGTCATATTCCATGTTTATGCATCTGTGCAACATGTATTGTCAAATCGACTTGCTTTTTCAAAGGGACCTGTGCAAGTAATGGGCATCTATCTCCAATCGGTTATCACTGCCAGGGCCTAAAGAAGCACATGCTTCTTGTTTTGGTTACTAATATTAATAATAAAATACAAACACATTGATTGTTTTGAAATGCTTGTTGAGTTGGTGCCTGGTGGGATTCCATCAAATCAAGACTTCGATTAGCAACCAATAGAAATGAAGCTGCAATAAGGAATAGCAATGCTCACTTTACACAAATGATGGTAGGAGGGACATAGCAGTTCACTATGTTAATAGTGTGGATGCAGAAAGCTCCAACTAGGAGGTTGTGAAGAAGATGGGCAAACATTATCTAGGGCCTGAATTTGCCCCACCTTGGTGGTGCTATCACTTCCACTTCCTTCAATTGTTGCTATAATGCATTGTTGTCACCTTTTTCATTGAACTAATTCGAAAGATGAGCATTTTTTATGTTGTAGCTGTTGCTCCAGGTGGTGGCTGTGACTCTGACATTGGTTGTGTTGGATTTATTGTGGACTGTATAATACACATTTTATAAAAAATGAGGATGGTTTTATGTTAAATGATTATATGACTTAGTTTTATTTTTGATAGTGCTTTTGGGTAGCTCTGCGCTGTTTTAGATTATTTATGTTATAGGGGATGTGTTTTGAAATCACTCTTTAAGTGTAAGCTTGCAACCCATGGTTTATTTGGTTTGTGACTGGACAGATTAATTTCCTATGAGTTATCTGGCATAGTTCATCATCTTTTTTAACACCTCCACTCTTCTCCTCTGATGCTTCCATCTAATTATGGGAACTATTTTTTACAACCTGTTTTCCACTGTATCATCATCACCATTGTGTGACTTAAGCCTGGTACACACGGGCCAAGTATTGACCAGTTCAACAGAAACCGGCTGACATTTGGACCATGTGTACGACAGCCTGGAAGGGGCGTGCCCCAAAAACATGTGCTGATCGGCATTTGATCAGTGCTTTCAGCCAATGGTGGGGGGAGGCAGCTCACTTGCCAGAACACAATATCTCAGTGGGGAGATCACTGTACTAACATCAGATAATACAGCATGCTCCTCTCGAGCTCCCCCTTTTTATTTTTTTTCTGTTCAGCCTGCTGGGTTAAAAAAATTGAGAGTGTGTACCCAGCGTTATAATCTGTTAGTTGTTTGCCCTCTAAACATTTATCTGCCCACATTCAAAATGTTGAGGTTTTTTGTATATCTTCTTTTTTTTAATAAACTACAACAGGGATCCTCAAACTACGGCCCTCCAGCTGTTGCGGAACTACACATCCCATGAGGCATTGTAAAACTCTGACATTCACAGACATGACTAGGCATGATGGGAACTGTAGTTCCTGAACAACTGGCGGGCCATAGTTTGAGGACCCCTGAACTACAACTTCCTTTAGATTTGGCAGACTTGGAAACTCATTAATAGAATATATAATAGACCTTAATTCCCTGCAGTTTTCAGTCAACGTTGACGTTTGTACCTATAATTGTTAAGCAACTGCATCTGGCTAGCACTGAATAATATTTTTTTTACATTTTAAGTAGAGTTGTGAATTTTTGTTCAGTGTGTATTAATCTACATATATCAGTATTGCAGATTTCACATGCATGAATAATTCACAGGACAAAGCAGTAACACTTCTTCAGGCTCTTAGAAAAGTCGAAAAGTGAATCATAAGCATGGCAACATGCAACAGAATAAATGTAATGCACTTTATTGATAGAATAGAAGTAGCTGTAAATGGGTGTATTAAAAGTACTGTAATCATTATTTATGGCTAATTACAGCAATAAAGTCAGACATTTTCCATTCACTGTGATTATCTCAGAGGGTCTTAAGTGAAAGTGAACAAAAAAAATATATATAGTGGTTTTATGAGAAAGTTAAGATCTTACAAAGATTATAGGAACACGGGAAGGCAGTAGAAAGGAGTAATTAATGTTTAATGATTCAGACATACTTGAGGAAAGATATTCGTGAAGGGCATTATGAAATTATTTTATCGCACTCTCTTGATTGGATTATGGATTTGGAAACTGTAAGACATTCATAAAATTTGTATTATATCAGCAGTCTTTTCTTGTTGTCAAGGGATTCCCAGCCTTCATGTAACACCTAACTGGGTTTCTTTGCTTTGTTGCTGTATTTATTGCTGAAAACACATTGCAATACACTTGCTTTATTAGCACAATCAAAAATGAAGGGGATGACACTCATCCACTGGCTGGCTATAACTAGTTTTTTCTAGAGAAAAAAATCCTCTATATGCATACACTCATTGGAGTGATAGATTAGCCTAAAAACTTGTCCTACATTAATAATTGGGAACAACATGAAAAAAAGTACATGTTCTGCACATTGAATGTATGTAGTGAATCACATGGTTCTATATACATTTGATTCAGTTGATATCAGGAACCCTCATTGTCTGGCAGAAGCACTAAGCACTGTATTTACGACTTGTAGACACAAATCTGTAACCTACAACCTAAAATGTACCGAGGAACTACTTTCTTGAGAACTACAAGCTGCCCCTTTTTATCTTTATATGGAATGACAATACACTTGTTTGGTGGATAGTTTCTGCAGTTGTGCAAATTAACATACTTTGTGGTAATAAATTATCTCTTCAATATTTTTTATGAACATTCATGAATAGCTTTATATGTCTACATTATAGCAACCTTATGCAGTTCAAAACAGAATTTACCCATGTATATATGTGCTCTTATGGAATGCTTAATTGTTAAAGTGGTTGTAATCTCTCATCTTGTAAAACAACCCATCCAGTTTAATATGGAAACAAAAGGCAAAACATTTTTGTATAGATATACTCAGCTGCATAAGAACGTGAGGGGGGGGGGGGGCAGCAGCAGCACACTGAGCTTCCCAGTGAATGTCTGTGCAACAGGGATGTGCCAGGACAAGTCTGATCATTGGAGGACAGCAGCCTGAGTTCCCAGCATACAGTATCTCACAAAAGTGAATACACCCCTCACATTTTTGTAAATATTTTATTATATTTTTTCATGTGACGACACTGAAGGAATGACACTTTGCTACAATGTAAAGTAGTAAGTGTACATCTTGTATAACAGTGTAAATTTTCTGTCCCCTCAAAATAACTCAAAACACAGCCATTAATGTCTAAATGTCTAAACCGCTGGCAACAAAAGTGAGTACACCCCTAAGTGAAAATGTCCAAATTGGGCCAATATTTTGTGTGGCCACCATTATTTTCCAGCACTGCCTTAACCCTCTTGGGCATGGAGTTCACCAGAGCTTCACATGTTGCCATTGGTGTCCTCTTCCACTGTTCCATGACGACATCATGGAGTTGGGGGATGTTGGAGACCTTCTGCTCCTCCACCTTCTGTTTGCGGATGCTCAGTATGGTTTAAGTCTGAAGACATGCTTGGCTAGTCCTTCACCTTTACCCTCAGCTTCTTTGGCAAGGCAGTGGTTGTCTTGGAGGTGTCTTTGGGGTTGTTATCATGTTGGAATACTGCCCTGCGGCCCAGTCTCTGAAGGGAGGGGATCCTGCTCTGCTTCAGTATGTCACAGTACATGTTGGCATTTATGGTTCCCTCAATGAA
Source organism: Glandirana rugosa (assembly GCA_018402905.1). Lineage (NCBI taxonomy): Eukaryota > Metazoa > Chordata > Amphibia > Anura > Ranidae > Glandirana > Glandirana rugosa. The sequence continues at coordinate 159,745 of BLSH010482448.1, read as the reverse complement.
CTATAACTCCCCAGTGCCGGCAGCACTCATGCAGCCCCAGACCATGACACTCCAACCATCATGCTTGGCTGTAGACAAGACACACTTGACTTTGTAATCCTCACCTGGTTGCCACCACACACGCTTGACACCATCTGAACCAAATGAGTTTATCTTGGTCTCATCAGACCACAGGACATGGTTCCAGTAATCCATGTCCTTCATCTGCTTGGTCGACCACAGCGAGGCCTGTTATGAGTGAAACATGTCCTGTTAAACCGCTTTATGGTCTTGACCACCGTGCTGCAGCTCAGTTTCAGGGTCTTGGCAATCTTCTTATAGCCTAGGCCATTCTTTTTTGTTCTTTGCCATGAGGTGCCATATTGAACTTCCAGAGAGAGTGAGAGTGATAACACCAAATTTAACACACCTGCTCCCCATTTACACCCGACACCTTGTAACACTATCGAGTCACATGACACCAGGGAGAGAAAATGGCTACTTGGGTCCAATTTGGACATTTTCACGTAGAGGTGTACTCACTTTTGTTGTCAGCAGTTTAGACATTAATGGCTGTGTGTTGAAAAATTTTGAGGGGACAGCAAATTTACACTGTTGTACAAGCTGTACACTTGCTACTTTACATTGTAGCAAAGTGTCATTTCTTCAGTGTTGCCACATGAAAAGACATAATAAAATATTTACAAAAATTTGAGGGGTGTACTCACTTTTGTGAGATACTGTAACTAGAAGACTGACCACTGTGTGCTACCCTGCTTAGTGTGGTATGTTTTTAATAGGAAAGCAGGAGGACTGGCAGAAACACCAGGGATTTCACATATAAGAAGCAATACAAAGAGAACAGGATACTTTTTCATACAAGTACACGGTACTGCAGGCACATATCAGGAATGTGAAGTGTTGGTGTAACAAACACTTTAAGAGCAGTGACAATTTTCTAAAGGATTAAAATAGATATAAAGTGAGCAAATGGACAAACCATCCATCTCTCATGTGGACTACATTTCCCTGCAGTCTGTGCACAGGGATGGCAACATATCAAAAATTTTATCGGTAGCCTGGCAGTGTAGCCAACAGTGCCAGAACAAATTCAACCGGTGCCCAGGGTGAAGATGCGAAGCTGCGCCCAACCCCCCCCCATCGCATGGTAAAGTGAAAAGATGTTTGTTATGTTTGTGGCATACAATGACATAGTACCAGTGAAAAGTTTAAAATAGGTGCACATATATGTTGCAAATTGAAAAAATCTCCCAGGGTTGGTGATATGACTGCAATGAAAATATGTCCCTGAGTCAGTGCACAGACACTGAAAGATAAAAAGTGCGGAAGTTGGTGGTGTCACTGAAAGAGAAAAACTGCCCCTGTGTATGGTGTATAGTGCTCTTCCCTCAGCTATGACCCCCCCCCCCTTCACTACAAAGCTCACTCCCCAAGTGGCAGACCTAGTACATTTGGCATCTGGAGCCTTTAATATTTTTACACCCCCCTACCCAAAAAAAGGGTGGGAGAAAATATAGCAGCCCACCCCGTGTGCACCAAACTGTGGGTGTGAGCAAAGCCTGGGTTCATTGGGGACCGTGCAGGGGCATGTCACATTGGCAGCAGCAGTTGTGTCTTTGTAGCCACTGCATCGCAATGGACTTTAATGGACTTTTAATGGACTGCATGGGGATGTACGAAACACCTGTGCATCCTCGTGCGGGTAAACACAGCCATCACATGGGGCACAGATGCTTGTGAACAAGCCCTATTTGTTATGTGGGTTGGATAGCTAGAAAGAGGAGATGTCAGATATTTACTATCTTTAAATTCTGTTCACACAAACTGTCTCGCTGCTTTTGTTCGACATTACTTGCAACATGTGATTAATTTCCCCATATATGTTGTGAACTTACCATCTCCAGGCTCATCCCCCAGGGCCCAGGCAGGCTCTCCCTCCATCCAGGCTCTAGGTCCAGACTCTTTCTTCCTGAATTCAGTAGGGCCTCCATGCACCTCCTCTCCTATTCAAGGGTCAGCAGGCATCCTCTCTCCTAGTCTGGGGCCTGCAAGCACCCCCTCTCCTAGTCTGGGGCCTGCAAGCACCCCCTCTCCTATTATGAGGCCTCCAGTAACCTCTTCATTTAGTCTGGGCCTCCAGGCACTCCCTCTCCTAGTCTGGGACCTCCAGGCACCTCCTCTCCTAGTCGGTGTCCTCCAGGCACATCCTCTTCTAGTCCAGCATCTCCAGGCACCTCCTCTTCTTGTCCAGGGTCTGCAGGCACCCTCTTTTAGTCTAGGGCCTCCAGACATCACCTCTCTTAGTCCAGGAATTCCAGGCACCCCCTCTCTTATTCTGAGCCTCCAGGCATCCCCTCTCCTAGTCTGGGCCTCCAGGCAACCCCTCTGCTAGTTTGGGGCTTCAAGGCACCTCCTCTTCTTGTCCGGAGTCTCCAGGCACCTCCTCTTCTAGTTCGTGGCCTCCGGGCACCTCCTCTCCTAGTCCAGGGCCTCCTCGCACCCCTTCACCTATTCCAGGGCCTACAGGCACTCTCTTTCTTAGTCCTGAGCCTCCATGCCCCCCCTCTCCTAGTCCACAGCCTCTTCCACACACTCACCTCTCCTAGTCCATGGCCTCCTCTTAATACCCCCCTCTCCTAGTGCAAGGCCTCTTTTGCACACTCCCCCTCTCCTAGTCCATGAGTTCCTCTTCACACACCCCCCTCCTAGTCCAGGGCCATCTTTATGATCTTTAGCACATCCCACTCTCCTAGTCCAGAGACCTTCACCACATACACCCCCTCCTAATATAGGGTTTACAATTTCAGGCAGGCTCTCATCTTTAAATGTGTGCTGCGGCTGAGCAGCCTCAGTTTCAGTGTAATGTTGTGTGTGGGATTTATGCAGGAGGAGGGTGACCTCACAGCACACCAGTGCTGAATCACTATGCTCCTCCCGTGATTCTGCAGCTACTGTTTCTAAGTTTCTAAGCAACAATAGCTGCAGCATGGCTCAAGAAAATTTTTTATGGAATGGCGGGAGGAAAGGAGTGATTTAGCACCCTTAGTGTTGCAGTACCCGGTGCGGGCTGCACCCCATAAGTATGCCAATGACCCTCATTATCCCCCCAGTACAGAACTCTCCCCTACTCCCACCACCCCAGTACAAAGCTCCCCTGATCCCCTAGCCCCCCCAGTACACCGGTTTTCCCTCCTCCCACCACTCAGTACACAGAGCTTCCCCCTTCTTCCACAATCTAGCACAATGCTCCCCCACCCTCTCACCCCCCAAAACAGAGCTTCCCTCCTCCCCAGTGCAGAGCTACCCCCTAGCCCACCCAGTACACAGAACTTCCCCCTCCTCTCACCCCCCCCCCCTCAGTACACAAAGCTCACCCCTCCTCCCACCCTCCCAGTGCAAACAGAGGTTTCCCTTTTCCCCAGTTCGCAGGGCTCCCCCCAGCCCCACCTCAAGTACATCGCTACTGCAGAGCGCTCTATGCCTAGCCTCCTAGCAGCTGTTTCCCCTGAACTGAGGAGGCATCGCCACTTGAGGCACGCTGTCATATGTAAACACGGAATCAGTGTAGGAAACCACTTCTGTGTTTACAAACAAACATCCTATAAATTAATCGTTACCTGTATAGCATTTTTGTAGCATCTTAGAACAAAAGATCTTAGAATTTTAGAACAAAAGTCTTGATGATGAATCCAGTGAAAACACAGGGCAGTAGATAACAATACTAATAGGTCCTTGGTGTTTAGCATATTAGCCTTTTAGTTTCTTCTAAATAACAACACGTATATGTTACAAAGCAAAGTTCTGAAAGTTTTGTTTTGTTTGAAAAAGAAACATACAATAAGAGTCAAAATTTAATTTATTGTTATCTTGTAATACTGGGCTGCTGAGATTGATTATATCTCAGCATTCAAAAATGTATAACAAAGTCAGTTTAGCTAAATTAGTAATGACAGATTATATCGTATCAGTCTAATGCACGTCCAACTCCCACTCCATTTCAAGTCAATAACCAAAAGGTTAATCATTTTTATAAAACCATCTCAGTCAACAAATGCCAGTGTAGACATTTTTATACATTAAGATCCGATAGATGGAAATGTCACCTGTCTACTTCAATGTAAGCAATTAAATGTTTTACATTCAATAATTCTGAGTACACAGTCCATTGTTACTGAGCACATTTTAATGGGAGTTATGCATAGCCATCTATCGCAAGGCTGATAAATATTGTATAAGACTCTTTGTCATTTCCATTATCTGCTTCTACTTTATAAATTGTTGTGTCTGTATTGGACAAGTGCTGTAGGGCTAACTAAATTGTAAAAGTTAATGAGAATTGTATCTGCTACAAAAGTTTACACAGATAAAACATATTACTATATAAATGTTTTTTTTAAAACATCTAGCCTCTTGCCCATTTGCTATTTTAAAGGCTGCCTCAGTGAGGTTGGGTTATTAAAACTGGACTAAAGAAAACTAGACCAGGATTGGATCTGTTGCCTATAGCAACCCTTTGCATTTATACGTTAGTTCTAGGGAACATGAAACTTAAAATCTGATTAAATGCTGTATGCAAAAACTGAAATTTGGTTCCGTTTTCATAAATCATCCCCAGCAGGTCAAATTGTGTAACAGGGAAATGTGTAAGTTTGACCATACACCAGCAGGTCCAGCTGCTTTACCTGTTGAGTAAGTGCGTTGATTTAGTAAAGGCAAATAGGCTGTACAAGGAAATTTTCACCTTGCAAGAAAATGTTCACTTAGCTTAGTAAATGTGGTGAAAATTCCCTTTGCAAAGAATGTCCAATCATACTAAGGTAAATAAAAATGTATTTTGCACATGACTGGATAAGTCAGTACAGCTTCAAGCGGAGTTCCACCCAAAAGTGGAACTTCCACTTTAAGCACTCCTCACCCCCCTGACATGCCACATTTGACATGTTATTTTTTGGGGGAGGGGGAGTGGGTCCTAGTTTTGACAGGTACCCAGCTCCCACTTCCACTCGTGCCACCTTGGTGACTCCTCCTCTCCCCCTCCCTCCCTGCAATCTTCTGGGACACACAAGCTGTCACAGCTGGGTGCCCACACTAGTGATGCCAGCACCCGGGAGAGACGGGGGAGAGACCCAATCTAGCATTGCTAGACCATGGGACAGGTTTGTGGCTGTTTATTAGAAGTCAGCTACTACACTTTTTGTAACTTCTTAAATGAACAATGCATGACCCGTGATTAATTCGATGATTTTCAGTGTTTAGCAGTACATGATTCTGGAATTAATCTGTTTGCCAAGGCTTAGTGTATTGTCACTAAATCAGCTGCCATGACTCCCGAATACATCTAAGCCAGTGTTGACATGTTGTTATGGTAGCAAAAGGGGTTGATTTACTAAAACTGGAGAGTGCAAAATCTGGTGCAACTGTGCATGGCAGCCAATCAGCTTTTAACTTGTTCAATTAAACTTTGCTAAAAAAAAAAAAAAAAAACCTGGAAGCTGATTGGTTTCTATGTAGAATTGCACCAGATTTTGCACTCTCCAGTTTTAGTAAATCAACACCATTGTGTCCACTGACAGCTCTGAGGCGGGAGGCGGGATGCCTAAACTAAGGTTCAGTATATTGTCAAAACAGCTGCCATGGCTCCCAAATATATTGTGTCCAGTGATTACATGTGGTCATGGTAGCAATGTTTCCTGCTGACAGCTTTGAGAAGGAAGGCGGGCCATGCATTGTTTATTTAAGTTACGTTGTAGCTCTCCAATTCCCTTGATGAATTTAATTTCCAATTTAATGCATAGGGAGGAGCGCATCTGTTTGCACTACAATGGAGCTGTCAGCAGGATCTTGTAGCAGGCGGTGAGCAGCGGGAGATATCCGGCTTGTGGATCAGCAATAGTAGCCTCTTGTTATATGTGCAATATGTGAGTGGGTTTTTAACTATAAATAAATGGATGATTTACATACCTCCCAACTTTTTGACATGAGAACGAGGGACTCTGATAGCAAAAGTATGTAGGCATAGTGCACACCCCACTGCCATGCTCCTTTAACCACTTCAGCTCTGGAAGGTTTACCTCCCTTCATGACAAGGCCATTTTTTGTGTTATTTTAACTGACAATTGCGTAGTTGTGTGACGATGTACCCAAATAAAGTGTATGTCCCTTTTTTCCCCACAAATAGAGCTTTCTTTTGGTGGTATTTGATCACCTCTGCGGGTTTTATTTTTTGCGATATAAACAAAAAAAGACCCACAATTTTGAAAAACAAACAGCAATTTTTACTTTCTGCTATAAAACATATCCAATAAAAAAATGTAAAATATTGAATTTCTTCATCAATATAGGCCATATTTTGATAAAGAAAATCTCAATAAGCATATATTGATTGGTTTGTGCAAACGTTATAGTGTCTACAAACTATGGGATATATTTATGGAATTTTTATGAATTTTTTTATTTATGAATTAGAGATTTAACACTTTTTGAAAGATAAAAAGAGCATTTTATATATAACTACATAGGTCAGACCAAAATGAGGGACAACTGATGAAAGACGGACAGAGGGACTTTGTTCCAAATCAGGGACAGTTGGGAGCGATGCATTTATTTTACAAAAGGGCACTGTTTTTTTATTTTCTCTGTCCTATCATATGGTCGGATCAACTGCTTTGGAAGTGAGCTGAGGAAAGTGAAGAGTTTGTGAACTGGTACAGCTGATATAGGGGAGCATGAGTGATTAACCTTTGCAGCAGCAAGGTCCATATGGAAAGGTGAGCACCTGTCTATAAGATCTTAGCTGGTGGAGGTTCACACTCTTTTCGGAAACATAATCCATATTGGGAAGAAGGACTGCACCACTGACTGCTGTTTGATTTGCGTAGTTTATGGTTTCTACATATACATCATTTGCATTTGTTGCACAAAATTAGTGGAGAATTTGTGTCACTGCACAATATCTGGATAGTACTGCATATATGATCACATGTGAAGTTTGCACAGTGATACCACCAAGGAGGGCTGGTTTAGCGTGCACAATTTGTTACATATTGCTTTGAAAGCTCATTTTTAACTTAAAATGCTGCTGCTATTTATATTTCTTTGTCATTGTGAGTCAGCGCAAGGAATTCTTGTTATATATGGATGAATATGTTATAATTGTTCTAGTTAATGTGTATGATTGACAGCTGCTATCACATTAACTTCAAATCTGCTTTTCTGTTTACCAGCTGGGACATAGGAGAGTGGTCTGAATGCAGTAAGACTTGCGGCCTAGGAATGCAACACCGCCAGATCCTGTGCAGACACATCTATGCTAATCGTACCCATACTGTGCAACCACATCGCTGCCAGAACCTGGAAAAACCAGAGACAACCAGCACTTGTCAGCTGAAGATCTGCAGTGAATGGCAAATCAGGACAGACTGGACACCAGTAAGTGGCAGATGTAAGGGGAGCAACTATTTTAAATTGCATCATTTCCTATGTATAACTGTTGGCACCAGGTATATGCAAGTTTATACCTAATCAATTTATGTAAATTTGATTACCACAATGATTCAGATTTATTAGAAACTTTTACTAAGAGAAGCCAAGACAGTGTCATTGATGACCTCCTTCTGAAAATGTTATTGGCCTGGCTGTTCCTGGCTACAATACTTTGAGACATGCAAATGAGAAAAGTCACAAAGAAGTTGCGGCCCCTGATCATTTTAATTGATCCAAGTCACAGACTTAGAAAGTACTGAAGACATAGGATCAGTGTGACAGCAGGTAAACTATTTTTTTCAGAGGGTGAGTTTAGAAATGGTAGCCTCCATATTTTCTCCATACAGGTTTCCTTTTAGTTTAGTATCATTTCGGGTTAATATTGTGCCACAGTGATAATATTGGTCTACACTATATAAAAACACCAGGGAAAAGAAAGCTAAGTTTAGAGTATCTGGAAAATTACTTAACACATCACCTATAGTAGTGCTTGCGATACCATCTCACTTCTTTTAATCTTGCTTCTGCTCATTAGAATTGTGAAATGATAGCATGCTTATGGCGAAAACAGTTACATGTATTTTCTATTTGTAAAAACAAATTAATTAAGGACAGTAGGGATTCTGTAACAAACACAAGCCTATGAAAGTATTAGCGGGTCACATAAGCATGCAACAAAGTACAAGAAAAATGGCCAGTGACGGCTAGCTAATGACTCGAGTCTCAATAACAGCAATGTAAAGGAGGGTAGTTACATGGAGTTGCATTCTCTTTAGTATCCATAAATTAAGTTGCGATAACATGAAGTTCATATTATCAATAAGTAGATCAGGCCACAGGTAAATGTTGTGCTACCCCCGTAGGGGTGGCTGAATTAGACGGGTTCTCACATTCTTTGCCTTGATCTTCTCAAGAACTTCAACCCCTCTGACACACCTGGTTGTGTGTACAAACATACTGCACCACAGAGACTCACTGAAAGTAATACTTAGTACCCTGTGGTAGTGCAATATCAAGGAAACAGGCACTAAACAAAATAGTAAAAGTTAACTTTATGTATTATCACCCAATACGATTGATAACAAGGCAAGCTTGAAATACATTGACAATGGCAATAATATTAACTAGCATATGGGAATTTCAGTTAAGATTAGGTATAAGATGCGATCTTACATTGAGATCAGCATAAACAGTAACAATGCAGCAGCATGCAGCAATGAGGTTGGATCCACCAAACTGCAGGATCTATACTGCCAGTGTGCACTAATTGCCACTATGCTAGGCCAACATTAAAAAAAAAAAAAAACAAGAAAGGGTGTAAAGGGGAGGAGGAGGATGTACTGGGAGATTAATGAGGGGGCAGTTCTTGAAGTTGTTCTTCTGCTGGGTAATGTTGGGGCCCTTTAAGAAGTGTTGGTGCACTTGATGATAGTCTTGATAGACTGTGCTACCAAGTGTGGTATAACCACAGCTCAGGGTAATTACGGGGATGGTATGGAGTTGGTAGATGGCTGGTATAGGTTTGGTGAAAGTGCAATATGACTTTGGTGCCCTAAATGTCTTACTCTCAGCAGCTCAGTTTCTGCTAGCAGTGTAAATGCAGGCTGGTGGTCCTCTCACTGATTCCTAGGAGGTGATCACAGTATCTTGTGGTGGAATAGACTGCCTTGGTATTTTACTGGCTACTAGGTGTCTCAGCAATCTGAAGTGGAGAGAGTAAAATAAATGCTCCAGTCTCTCACCAGCAATGGTATAAGATAGCAATGCAGACAGGGCTTGGACTTGAGCTTGAGTCTGGCTAGCTTTGCCTCCTGCTGACAGATGGGTGCCCTTCAGCTGTGTTTACATGAATTCCCATGGTACCAAGATGATGAGCTTTCCCAGGAGATTCAATAAAATCACCACTTCTGGCTCCTCTTGCTGCCCAGAGGCTGTTGGATCCTATAGTTCAGCAAGTCAGTTGTTCCTTTACATGGCTGCCGTTGTGGAATACACCTGCCAGGATTCCAGGCACACTGCGTTAACGAATGATGTCAGAAGGGGGAAGGTCAACCAGTTACGTCACCGGCCCCGCCCCTTCTTATAAAAGAAATGTCAAACTGAAGACCGTCCATTCTGGGAGACACCTCTGGAGTGGACAGCTTGGCTGTGGCAGCAGGCGCAGAGGCAGTGAAAGGAGAAGGAAGAAGATGAAGATTGAAGACGAAGAGAGGAAGCAAGAAGACCGAAATAAGAAGCAGAAGACCAGAAGGAGGACCGGGGCAGGAGAAGATGGAGGAAGAAAAAGAAGAGCTATTTTACACAATAAAGGACACACCTCTTGTTTTTTTAGCACTTTACTCCTTTTTTGGTGAATTGGTAGGGGTACAATGTACCCCATACCTATTCACATAGGGGGGGTCGGGATCTGGGGGCCCCCTTATTAAAGGGGGCTTCCGGATTCCGATAAGCCCCCCCGCCCGCAGACCCCCACAACCACTGGCAAGGGTTGTGGGGGTGATCTCAAAGCATCCTCCCCATTTTGAGGGCATGTGGCCTGGTATGGTTTGGAGGGGGGGCGCTCGCTCGTCCCAACCCCCTCTTGCCATGCCAGGGCTGTGTGCTCGGATAAGGATCTGGTTTGGATTTTGGGGGGGACCTAACGCCATTTTTTTTTAAATTTGGTGCAGGGTTCTCTTTAAAATCCATAACAGACCTGAAGGGCCTGGTATGGACTTCGGGGAGACCCCTACGCAATTTTTATTTATTTTGGGCGGGGTTTCCCTTAAAATACATACCAGACCTAAAGGGTCTATTACGGACTTTGTGGGGGAACCCTGTGCAATTTTTTTTTTAGATTTCGGAGAGGGGTTCCCCTTAAAATCCATACTAGACCCCTAGGGCCTGGTTTGGATTTTGGGGGAACCCCACGTCATATATATATATATATATATATATATATATATATATATATATATATATATATATATATATACACACTAGGAAGGTATATATATTGTGACAAGGGGGTCTTTAGCTCTTGTGGTAGGTGCGTGTTTAGTGAGTTTCCGACAGCCAGGATCTCTGTTTGAGAGCATGGTAGCCCATGTTTGTTAAAAGAAATAAAAGTTAAAACAGGGTTCTCCCTTGCAGGGGGTTGTCACCATCCATATGCAGCATTTCAATAACTTAAATATTCAGCCTGTCCCCCAGTGTGTGTGTGCCACTGAAGCCTTGGCCTGACTGCCTTAACAGGCCTCCACCCAGCTGTGCAATCAGTGTCCTGGTAAGTCCCAAAACCCAGACCCAGGACTGGGGATATCATCCCACCCTGATCTCTAAGAGATCCCCGGGCTCCAGATCCCGAAACTGACTTTTTTTATGAAATGAGGAAACTGAAAAGCCAGTTTCCTCTTAGATGCACAAGGCCTCTTGAGCCCCTCAACCTGCCAGGTTGAGAATCCTGGACCATCTTCCTTCTCTAAACCCAGGCAGTACACTGCTCTGCCACAATATGCAGTATATATATATATATATATATATTCTTGCACTGCCTGCACTAACTGACTATATACAAATTGCCCTATGTATATATATCTAATATAGATTTCACTCTACACTAACTGACTGTATACAGATCGCCTTATCTATCTATCTATCTAGTATATGTTTCACTCTACACTAAACTGCGTGTACTAACTGATTGTATATAGAAGGCCCTATCTATCTGTCTCTCTCTCTATTTATTTATCTCTCTATCTATCTATCTATCTATTATTTTTTTCATAGTAATCCATCACCACCCTAGCTACACTGAACTGCCTGCATGCCGCTAGCTAAGCTCACTCTCTATCCGCCATTTAACACACTACAAAGAGCGGCTGTACAAGCTGCTTTATATAGTGTGGGGCGTGGATTGAGGCTGCTGAGCAATGATTGCCTAAAGGCGCCCTGCCTTTAGCCAATCATATCTCTCACAGCAGAACCCTCTGTGATTGGCCAAAGCATGCAGGTCATGTGCATGCCTTGGCCAATCAGTGGGCGACATTTCCCCCACCATTGGAATGCATTATGGGGCACTCAAACTTCCCGCAAACCCCCCATAATGTTCTAAGTTTGCCGAACAGGCAAACTGGCATTGTTCGAGATGAACCTATGTTCGACTTGAACAGCCAGCCCATCCCTAATGCCAAACAGGGAAGTCTCCCATTCTCCAGAAATTTCTTGCAATGTTGATTAAAGGGGATTTATTTTAGGGCATTATTTACACTCCCCTCTGTGACCCTATTTGCCAAACAGTTTAAAGTATTTTACCCAGCATTTTCTGGGTAATACCTGAAGACTTTTACGCATTGTTGATTTGACAAAGGATTTCAGTGTTATTCACACTTTCACTGACACTACCATCTCTACAACTATTGTCTTTTCTGGAGCTAGACTTCAAAAAAAGAAAAAAAATCATTATGTTATTTTCTTGTGTCGCTCATTTTTTCTTGGTAAAGGTTTGTTTTCAACCTGTAGCAGACATTCAAGGCTTTGTGTTTACTGTAAATGGTCAATCTTTTAATAATTGCAATATATTGTGCCTCCCACATGTCAGAACTATTTTACGCTGTAGATATTTGCTCAATTCGGAAGAGTCACGATTTTGTATTCTGTACAGGACATGAATATGACTGTGGGTTGCACCTCGCTGCTTGTCACTTACAGTAACTGTTTTCTCTTGCTGTGCACAAAAGAGAAAATAACCTAGTATGAAATCCTTGGCAAGCATTGAAAGCGTTTACATTTTCCTCATATTGTGTGATTTTTTTTCTACTTTCTTTTGCCCTCCTTGCCCATGTGGTTTTATACTTAATCACTTGGGTGCTATCCTGTATATAACCCTTAATTACCAGTCCATATTTTAGTTATTATGGTTGTGATCGTGTGACTAATAATTGGTCATACAACCCTGTACCCAAAAAAAATGTTATATAATTTTTTAGACAGGTAGATCTATCATTTGGTGCCATTTAATAAGCACTGTTTTTTTACTGAATAATAGAAAAAGACCAAAAAATTGGGTTAGCGTACATTTACCTTTTATTTTTTTACCTTCATGATTCCACAATCATTGGTAGTAAGTGGCACTTTAAAAAATGCCCAGAACATTGCTGGTTAGTGGCACTTAAAGCGGTTGTAAACTCTGAACCTTTTTTACCTTCATGTTTTCCATGAATAATGGAAGTGAATAAAGTGTACCTGTACTGGTGAATAAATGTGAAGCTAAGTTATGTGTATAAATAGCAGTCATTGCTCCGAGCAACAGTAGAATAGATTCAGCATTGTAGGCAACTTACTAAAGGCCAGTACACACAATACAAAAACCATAAGTAAAATTTTGTCTGAAGAAGGATCTGCAGATTTTCAGATCGTTAGTGCGGTGCTTTTTGACAGCCGATTCCAGTTTTTCATCCGACAAAATCTGGATGTGCAGACCATAAAATTTTTACCGTACGTAAACTCAACATCCAATTTTCGTTTAATTAGTATGGTTTTCGTCTGAAAAAAATTGCAAGACTAACACTACGCATGCACAGAAGCAAAAAAAAAAAAACAATACATACAAAACAATTCAACACGTTACGTCACTTCTGAAGTTGTATTCTGTCATAGGAGAATTTTCGTATGGTTAGTAACCTCTTCACTTTCGACATGAGACAAGCATGCAACAAAAAACGGACAAACGGTTGTCCAAAAATCTGACCGTGTGTACGAGGCTTTAGTACTAAATGTACTAAGTGTTGCCAGGTGCTCATTGACAAGCTGCAGACTTGTGAATCAGCATTAAGAATGCTGATAGCCATGCAACATTTTTTGTACCCACTGTAGTAGAAAGCAGGCACAGCCTACAGGACAGTGCCAAAATGAATCATGATTAGTATGACTCTGTTAACAGTTTGCATCCACTGGTAGCTTTCCTATCATTTGTGTTTTTTTCTTTTTTTAACCACGCCAGCCCCGGAAAATTTTACCCCCTTAATGGCCAGGCCATTTTTTGCGAAGCAGCACTGCGTTACATTAACTGAAAACTGCGTGGTCATGCGATGCTGTGTCCAAATATAATTGCTGTCCTTTTTTTTCCCCACAAATAGGGCTTTCTTTTGGTGGTATTTGATCACCCCTGTGGTTTTTATTTTTTGCTCTATAAACAAAAAAAGAGCAACAGTTTTGAAAAAAAAGCCAATATTTTTTACTTTGTGCTATAAAACATATCCAATAAAAAACAAAAATCTAATTTCTTCATCAATTTAGGCCAATATGTATTCTGCTACATATCTTTGGTAAAAAAAAACAAAAAAAAATACAGGTATATTGATTGGTTTGCGCAAAAGTTATAGCGTCTACAAAATAGGGGATATATTTATGGCATTTTTATTTATTTTTTACAAGTAATGGCGGCGATCAGCGATTTTTAGTGGGACTTCGACATTGTGGTAAACAAATCGGACACCTAACTGACACTTTTTTAGGAACCAGTAACATTATTACAGTGATCAGTGCTAACAATATGCACTGACACTCTATAAATGACACTGGCAGGGTTAACATCAGGGGTGATCAAAGAGTTAAGTGTGTCCCCTATTTGTGCTTTTTTACTGTGTGTGTGTGGGGGGGGCTCACTACATGGACACAGTGCTCCGTGTTCCTTATTAGCAGGAACACAAGATCACAGTGTCCATTCCTGACAGAACGACAGTCTGCTTTGTTTACATCGGCAGGCAAGTGGTTAATTGAACTTTACAATGCAGTATCAAAATCATTTTAGCCCAGGTTCACACAGGTGCGGCTATGAAATTGCGCAATTTCAAAGCGCAGATCAGTGCGATTTTCACTGCCAATGTCATTGTGGCTTGTGACTTAATTTAACAGAAGTCTATGCAAGTCACAATTAAATTGGTAAAAAGTAATGCATTTAATAATCTCGCATGTCTCGCATTCCTTATCATATATATTTTTCAATCATACCCACTTGTAGTTTCCATTCTAATGTGTGTTTATTCAAAGAATTATTTGTGGATCTCTAGAAAAACATATTTCTCTAGGCTGTAACATTAAGCTAAGCAAACTTCTACAAATACATGTGTTTTATCTGCCAAGGGAAAAGGCATAATGTTTGTGTGTTAAAGATAGAAAGTACCTGCCATTAGTCTTATTCATACTATACTGTATATTTTTATGGAGGATCTTTAAACCTCTGACATAGATATTGCTCAACATCAACTCAAGGCATTAATAATAATAGCCTAGAGTAAATCAGAAGATTATGTTGTATTTCTGTTAATCTTAGATCTCTCAAAAGACACTAAGCCGCCTACACACCTGACTGTGTTTTGTCTGATTGTTACCCATTGTATGGAAACTATAACGGTTTTGAGTGTATTTCATCTTTCTTTTAACCATTAAATGTTTTTATCTGTTTTGTTTTTTTGTGCAATCTTTGTTTTACAAATAAATATTTAAAGTATTACTAAACCCAGGACCCTGCATTCAGTATATCTGGTCTCCCATAGTGCACAGACCATGGAAATGCAATTATTTTAGTAAATATAAACTGCTAAATACCTTTTCTCATCAGCAGTATATAACAGTCTATCAGGAGGAGTTTTCATTCTACTGTGACTGCCCTATGAGGCTGCAGAACCCCTGACCCTATGCCTGGACAGTGCTGATTGGCCCTGTGCTGATCACATGCACCCTCCCAAAAAAAAACAACTATCAATTAACACCAAAATCAGCATGTGCAGCTTGTCCCCAATGGTTCTCAACCCTGTCCTCAAGTACCCCCAACAGGCCATGATTGCAGGTTTTCCTTTATCTTGCATAGGTGCTTTAAATCAGAGTCAATGGCTTGGTATTTTGGACAGCTATTTTATCTAAGAGAAATTTCCAAAACATGGCCTGTTAGGGGGCACTTGAGGACAGGGTTGAGAACCAATGTCCTAGCCTCTGTTCTATCAGGAGATGGTGTGGGGACTGTGAAAGAAGGGGAGGATCACAGAATACAGGATCCAACAGTCTTTTTACACAATGTGCAGGATTAACCCCTTAGGTTCCACAGTGAGTATAACAAGCATGCTTTACTGCATATACAAACTGATTTTACTGTTGTGGGTTTAATAACACTTTAATACATGACACGCTGTTCCTGAAACTTCATGGGTTAACTAAAGATTGATGACTCTTCTTTCTGCATAGATGAAAAGTAATCCTGCTAATGATGTCAAAAAAGAGTCAAGCGCTCCACCTACTGGATTGATAAAAGACTACCTATTATTCCTATGTAATATTTTATACATTAACCTGATTTTGTTTTATTTTTTAGTATAAAACAAAGAACAAACATATGTGCAAAACACTTTTCATTTCTATTATTTCCTTCCAAACATTTTAGAATGCAAAGGCATATGCATGTATGCATACACTATGGATAAACAAATAGTCCAGAACATTTGAAGGAGTGAAACATACCTTAAACAGTGTTCTAGGGTACTATAGTACTAGTCAAGACAGTGTGTGTACTTAAAAGATAAGTTCACTTTAAATAAATAAATAAATGCCCACCTTTGTGCAGGTAAAAAAATGTGCATTTATAATTATTTTTTTACTAGGAGCCTGGAAAGCATTGCATCCGCGATCAGCAAATCACAGATACCATTCAGGACTCTTGTAGACTTGTCAAGGTATCTGTCTGCTCGTACCTCATACAGGCAGGCAGATAGACACTGACAGGAAGAGACAACGAACTACCAGAGTGCTCTACAGCACCCTGGTAGTTCATTGAAACTACAAACCAACAGTCACAAAGGATGTTGGTAGTTGTGAGTTCACATTCAAAGAACTCTTCTTTAAAATAGTGACAGCAAGTGTGGGAAGAAGATCCCCCGCTTGCTGTCATTAGATGCAGTATAGCAGGCAATGGCTGCGGGAGTGGGAACATGTTACATGTCCCACCCTAAAAACAAGTGGAACATGTAATATGTTCCTAAAGGTGAACCTATCCTTTACCAACAAGCTTTATGTGATTGAATGACTGTTTAATCATCCAAGGCTTCCTTTCGGGAGTATTGTTTATGCACATACAAATCAATATATAACTACATCATTTTTATTTTATTGTTGGCAGTGTTCTGTGCCCTGTGGAGTGGGACAGAAAACACGTGACGTAAAATGTGTCAGTAACATTGGAGATGTTGTTGATGATGAAGAATGTAATATGAAACTACGGCCAAATGACATTGAAAACTGTGACATGGGTCCATGTGCCAAAAGTTGGTTCCTTACAGAATGGAGTGATAAGGTAAGACATGTCTGGCAATGAAATTTATCATACAATATTTTTTTATTATTACATGCATTCTTCTTCAAATGATATACTTCTCTTTGCCATGTTTTCCATGTTAGCCAATAAAGGGTGTCCTTCAAATGACAAACTTTCTTTAAACTACAGACTTTCTTTAATGGGCTATGTATATTGTAACCATTGCTTTTGAATGCTTTGCATAAGTCTTTCAGTCAATTCTTATTTGTTCATTACTCATCCTCTGTCCTGCTAAACAGCATGTGCTTTACTACTCCCCATAGACAAATGCTGGTGGTCAAAATAATTGCTTCCTCTTTGCATTTCAGTGCTCAGCAGAGTGTGGGGAAGGAGTGAGGACTCGGTCAGTAGTCTGCATGTCCAACCACATCAGCAGTTTGCCGCTAGAAGGATGCGGAAACAACAAACCAGCAGAAACTACGACCTGTGATAACGGGCCATGCGAGGGCAAGGTTGAGTGGTTTACAGGAGCCTGGAGTCAGGTAAATCTTTTTACAGTACACAGCTGAGTTCCTGTCTGACTGAAAGCGAAGAATGCACTCCTATAGCTGGCTTTGTATTTACTGTCTCAAGTGAAAAGCACAGCCTAAGTCCTGTACGAATAAAAAAAAATCTTATTCTAAAACTTATTTTGCCTGGGCTTTGATATCTCAGTGTATTCTTTTATTTAGGATAAAAATGATATTGTAAAATAAACCTTATACAGTTGTATGCAAAAGTTTAGGAACCCCTGACAATTTCCATGACTGTCATTTATAAATATTTGGGTGTTTAAATCAGCAATTTCATTTTGATCTATCAAATAGCTAAAGGACACAGTAATATTTCAGTAGTGAAATTAGGTTTATTGGATTAACAGAAAATGTGCGATATGCATCAAAACAAAATTAGACAGGTGCATAAATTTGGGCACCCCAACAGAAAAATCACATCAATATTTAGTAGAGCCTCCTTTAGCAGAAATAACAGCCTCTAGACGCTTCCTATAGCCTGTAATGAGTGTCTGGATTCTGGATGAATGTATTTTGGACCATTCCTCCTTACAAAACATCTCCAGTTCAGTTAGGTTTGATGGCTGCCAAGTATGGACAGCCCACTTCAAATCACCCCACAGATGTTCAATGATATTCAAGTCTGGGGACTGGGATGGCCATTCCAGAACATTGTACTTGTTCCTCTGCATAAATGCCCGAGTAGATTTTGAGCAGTGTTTTAGGTCGTTGTCTTGTTGAAATACCCAGCCCCGGCGTAACTTCAACTTTGTGACTGATTCCTCAACATTATTCTCAGGAATCTGCTGATATTGAGTGAAATCCATGCGACCCTCAACTTTAACCAGATTCCCAGTAATGGCACTGGCCACACAGCCCCACAGCATGATGGAACCTCCACCAAATTGTACTTTTTTTTTCTTGGAACGCTGTGTTCTTTTGCCGCCATGAATAACGCCCCTTGTTATGACTAAATAACTCAATCTTTGTTTCATCAGTCCACAGCACCTTATTCCAAAATGAAGCTGGCTTGTCCACATGTGCGTTTGCATACCTCAAGCGACTCCGCTTGTGGCGTATGTGCAGAAAAGGCTTCTTTCGCATCACTCTCCTATACAGCTTCTCCCTGTGCAAAGTGCATTGAATTGTTGAACGATGCACAGTGACACCATCTGCAGCAAGTTGATGTTGTAGGTCTTTGGAGGTGGTCTGTGGGCTGTTTTTGACTGTTCTCACCATCCTTCACCTTTGCCTCTCCAATATTTTATGTGGCCTGCCACTTCTGGCCTTAACAAGAACTGTGCCTGTGGTCTTCCATTTCCTCACTATGTTCCTCACAGTGGACACTGACAGCTTATATCTCTGCGATAACTTTTTGTAGCCTTCCCCTAAACCATAATGTAGAACAATCTTTGTTTTCAGGTCATTTGAGAGTTGTTTTGAGGCCCTAATGTTGCCACTCTTCAGAGGAGAGTCACAGAGAACAACAACTTGCAATTGGCCACCTTAAATACTTTTTCTCATGATTGGATGCACCTGTCTATGAAGTTCAAGGCTTAATGAGCTCACCAAACCAATTGTGTGTTCCAATTAATCAGTGCTAAGTAGTTACAGGTATTCAAATCAACAAAATGACAAGGATGCCCAAATGTATGCACCTGTTTAAATTCGTTTTGATGCATATTGCACTTTTTCTGTTAATCCAATAAACCTTATTTCAATACTGAAATATTACTGTATCCTTCAGTTATTTGATAGATCAAAATGAAATTGCTGATCCAAACACCCAAAGATTTATAAATGACAATCATGGAAATTGTCAGGGGTCCCTAAACTTTTTCATACAACTGTAATGTAATTAATAAATGTAGACTGCAAAAAAAACAAACCTATACCTTCATCTACTTTAAAGTAAATCTATTGCAAACATGGGCAATTGAAACTGAGCAAATGCTAAAAAATGCTCTTTTCCTCTAGAAATTGGAGATTGTCTCTCACCCTTCTTGAAAGTTGCAGGTGAAAGGGGAGTTGAAGTATCTAGATTTGCATATAGCTTTGGATGTACTTATAGTTTTCCATGCAGTTTTCACTAAATTTAACCTCTAATTAAAAAATACTCATGATGTGCTCAGTTTGAAGTTGTGACTTTATTACATTAAGCTTTGAAAACCAATCAGCAGTATTAAAATTAAACATAGGCATACAGCCGTGGCCAAAAGTTTTGAGAATGACACAAACATTCTTTTTCACAAACTGCTGCCTTAGTTTTTATGATGGCAATTTGCATATACTCCAGAATGTTATGAAGAGTGATCAGGTGAATTGCAATTCATTGCAAAGTCCCTCTTTGCCATAAAAATGTACGTATTCCTATAAAAAAAATTTCCAGCGCATTTGTGAAGAAGACTTCAGTGCGCCCAAGAAAGTCCAGAAAGCGTCAGGGCCGTCTCCTACAGTTGATTCAGCTGCGGGATTGGCGCACCACCAGTGCAGAGCTTGCTCAAGAATGGCAGCAGGCAGGTGTGATTGCGTCTGCACACACAGTAAGGGGAAGACATTTGGAGGGTAGCCTGGTGTCAAGTAGGGCAACAGAGAACCCATTACTCTCCAGGAAAAACATCAAGGGCAGACTGATATTCTACAAAATGTACAGGGATTGGACTGCGGAGGACTGGGATAAATCATTTTCTCTGATGAATCCGATTGTTTGGGGCATCCAGAGAAAACCTTGTCCGGAGAAGGAAAGGGGAGCGCTACCATCAACCATGTGTCATGCCAACAGTAAAGCATCTCGAGGCCTTTCATGTGTGGGGTTGCTTCTCAGCCAAGGGAGTGGACTAACTCACAATTTTGCCTAAGAACACAGCCATGAATAAAGAATGGTATAAAAACATCCTCCCAGAGCAACTTCTCCCAACCATCCAAGAACAGTCTGGTGACGAACTATGCCTTTTCCAGCATGATAGAGCACCTAGCCATAAGGCAAAAGTGATAACTAAGTGAATTGGGGAACAAAACATCAGCATTTTGGGTTCATGGGCAGGAAACTCCCCAGACCTTAATCCCATTGAGAACTTGTGGTCAATCCTCAAGGGACGGCTGAACAAACCCCCCCCCACAAATTCTGACAAACTCCAAGCATTGATTATGCTAGAATGGGTTGCCATTCGGGTTGGGCGATCGGTTCGGCCCGAGTATACGTTCGGGCTGAACATTTGCTGTTCGCCTGTTCTCCAAATTCAGAACATTATGGAGTGTTTGGCGTGACTTCGGTGCCGTCGAACACCCCATAACCGCCCGCCCGTCAATGGCCGCATACAGCTCCTCCTCCATGGGAGGGCTGCTGCCGTCTGCGCTGGCTTTGTTTTGACATTTTATTTATAGTGCAGGGTGGGGCAACCAGGTGACGTACGGGTGACCCCAACCCCTTCTCATGTGACGTCAGAGGGGCGGGTTGCTCATTTACGTCATCGGGTGGCCCCGCCCTTCACTATGAATAAAACATCAAAACAAAGAGAGCTCAGTCGTCAGGAGGAGGAAGAGCTGTTAGTTTTTTTTTTCAGGGTCCGTCGCTCACCGTTTTTGAGGATGGATTACAATGGGGGACACTTATTTTTATTTTTTAATAAAGGACTTGTCCCTAATTTTCTCCTGTGTTTTTTTCTTTTTTTGACACTTTTTGGTGAAGTAGTAGGAGTACGATGTACCTGATACTAATTCACATGGGGGGGTCGGGATCTGGGGGCCCCCTTATTAAAGGGGGCTTCCAGATTCTGATAAGCCCCCCACCCGCAGACCCCCACAACCACAGCCCAGGATTGTGGGGAAGAGGCTCTTGTCCCCATCAACATGGGGACAAGGTGCTTTGGAGTGGGGGGGGACAGAGCCTCCTTTCCTTTGGAAATGTCATTTTGGCTATGTTCTATGGTCTATTAGACCCCAGATCTCTCCTCTGCCCTCAATAATATCTGATCAAGCCATTAGCATCTAGACCCAAGGTAATGGGCTTTCCATCCAATGGTGTTCTAAGGCCTTTGCCACAAGTGAGGGACACCAGGATTGAGTCCTCTGTTGTTCAGAATCAACTGTCAGCACTCAAGTGTAGAAAAGGATCGAAACTGTTGAATCCACTAATACCCACAAATCCACTTAGATTATTCCTCAATGACTGGTGAATACAGAATACTATCCACAACCTTGCAGCTCCCTACAGACTTGGAAATAATTGAACCGTAGGACTGTCTGAACAGGGAACACATCAGCATTGTGTAAAATCCTTGGCTCATTTTATAAATGTGATATTTTGTTTTCACAAAAGTACTTAATGTAAGCACATATAACAGAAATACATCTTTCAAACCAAAATGCGCAAACTACTAATTGGCAAACTCTCACAGCAATGAGCTACTTCTTTCTAATGAAGATAAAATGTCAGGTCCTGCCTAAAAAAGCACACATTTCATTCATGTTTCATGCTATCAGATACGGCCAGGCTTACCCCCCTGAAGGCTAAGAAATCAACTTCTTGCAAAGTCTACCATGAAATCTGAAGAGTCTACTTGTGTATTGCAAGGCTAGGAAATTCCATCCTAGAAAGTACTCTGTAGGATGCATCCTTTCCTTTCTGTCCAGTCTGGTCTGCATCAAAATCTGGCAATAAGTACCCTAAAGGGGGGAATCTGGGCCCTGGCCATTCTGTTTCAGGGACTGCTGGCCTCTTCCTTAGTTAAAGCCTTTGTGTGGGATTTTGTGCATATTGGTTCCCCTGCACATTCCCTGTACATGAGACTCCTTTGGATCTTAACCTGTTTCTCTTGGTCCTTTGATGGTCACTCTTCCAAACCTATTTGTGTTATTCCCATGTTTGCCCTCACTCACAAGGTGGTCGTGTATGGTGGGATCTCTAAATTAGTGGCCTTATCCTCTACAGAGGATATCCCATTGTTACACATGGATAAGGTAGTATGAGGCTAAAAACCTCTTAAGGTTGTTTCCTCCTACCTCAACAAGGACATGTTTTTTCTCCTTTTATCCTGCTCTAAAACATCCCAAGCTGATTTCTCAACACTGTCTTGACATGGTATGCACTGTCAGAGTCTACCTTTCTGCTATCCATGGATTTCCTCTTTGTCATTTTCACAGGTTTCTATAGTGGGCTTCCTGCCTTTCATTGCACTATTACTAAGTACATTAGGGAAGTCAATGTATAAGCCTATAGCCTAAAGCAGTGTTCCCCAACCCAGTCCTCAAGGCCCACCAACAGGCCATGTTTTCAGGATTTCCCTCAGATGAATCAGCTGTGATAATTACTAAGGCAGTGAAACTGATCAAATCACCTGTGCAAAATAATGGAAATCCTGAAAACATGACCTGTTGGTGGGCCTTGAGGACAGGGTTGGGGAACACTGGCCTAAAGGATAAGGGTCCCACCCTTTCCTGTTAGGGCACACTCTTCCAGATCCATTAGTGCTTCATGGGCTTTTCAGCATCAGACATCTATTTCCCAGATTTGCAAGCCTGATGCCTGGTCTTTTTTTTTCACACATTGGTTTATACCAGATGTATGTTTAGAACTCATCTGATGTTAGTTTAGGGCATAGGTACTACAACCTGCTTGATTACTTATTTGAGCCCTTTCTGGACCTGTTGGGATGTGGACCTATTTGTGTTTGTTTGCTGTGTTTCTTACTACTCACTAGAACTTTGGGATCCAATGTAATGTACTGTATGATTAAGAGAATATAATTTTTGATTCACCAGTAAAATATTTATTTTTTTATATGGGGAATGTCCCTACACCTTTTGTCACTGTCCAGTTACTCTGTCCTGTACTGCACTCCGAGGAATTAGCAGATCAGCTATAGCTGTTAGTGTTTCATAAAAATAATGTAGGTATTTACAAATGTTAATGTCCTTATCTAGTCCTTAGAGTTCATTTGTCTGTTTGTGAACTGGACATCAGACACAGAGTAGGTATTTGTGTTGGTGAATATATTTTATTGCAGTTAGCTTTCAGTTGTTACATGGTTGAGTAGGCATGTCTGCCCATGAACACATTTAAAAATTATAAAAATATTGGATTATTATAAAATGCAACTGCTATCCAATGATTATAGAAAAAAAACGTCTTTCCTGTTTGTGGATGCTTCTGAATGATGAAGAGAATACTACTAAAATGATTAAATCAGCACTGCTGTCTGCATCATAACAGTTAGTACAGAGTGCTGTTTTCAGGAGAGGAGCCATGAAGCTCTGCACTCACAGTCTTTCTTCAATGTTTTGGGTTGGGTAACTGGGCATCATTCATCCCAAAAGACTGGAACTAAGGTGCAGTGGGGGACATTTCCAGAAGGAAGATTACTATAGCAGCCTGAGCAGCTTTTTCCTCTTGAGGGACATTTGAAAAAAATAGCCTGCAGCTGGTCTTTAGGATAACATCTTTGCTGGGGTTTGGCTTTAATCTCTGCATAGCAGAATGTTATGTGACCCTTTTTGATGATTTCACTTCCTGTTAAATGTCATCCTTTCCCTTAAAGAAAAATAAAAGAAAAGAAAAAACACCATTAGTTGTACCTAAATCCATCCTAATGGTGTTCATTGAGCAACTGTGATGCCTTTTTTCAGTCTAATTAATTCAAAATACTCAGCTACTATATTTATTTGCAGTCATCACCTTTCATGGCAACTTTGGGATATTTGAACTCTGTCATACCCTTACATAATCAGCACTTTTTTGGTAACAGTAAAATGTCATTATTTAATGACTAAAAGATTGAACCGTGTCCTTTAATAAATAGGCTGTTATGTGCTTAAAAGTTTGAAAAGCCTATTGTGTTCCCATAGAAAGACATGAATGCTTCTTTTGTGCCGCATCTACAGTACATGCAGATACTTTATCTGTTCTACTGGGTTATATGCTGCATCAGAGTTCAGGTTCATTTATCTTTTGTAGCAATATTTCTTTAACACACTCATTTATTTTCCTAACTGTGCACTCATGTACAGTACCTCCAGCCCAAATAGAAGTATTGTAGAAGAGAGTTAACGTTCAAATGAATGTAAAGTTTCACAAAGTGGTTCTCCCTGTAAGGAAGTTAATATATTCATTCAGTTGTTCAACACAATGTACCATACCGAGAAATAAAGCGTTTATTAATAGATACCTCTGTCAAGTTTTATAAGCCCAAGTTCACAAAATAAAGAAATCTGAAAGTTGTTTTGTTAAGTGGAAGAAATGTTTGAGAAAAACATATTACCTTTTGGATTTTCAGCCTGGAATGTGGGCGACATTGTCTTATTTGAAAACAAAACAAAAGAGAAACCTTGGCTTTCGCTTATTTTGCTTAGGGGCAGCAGGAGTATTTAGGTGACAGATGAAGAATACGCATTTTGGCTAGACCTCAGCTTCCCTAAGGCAACACTGAGAAGATAAATCTAAACCCTTGTTTGTACTTCAAGATTTCTTTTTATTCCAGTATAAAATATGCTGTTGCTAGAGGTAGAAGTGCATGCAGAAAAGAATCAGATTCATGAAAGGTACACTATGTCTTTTTACTAGGACTGTGGCTTGACCTAACTGAGTAGAGTTCTTGAAGCCAAGATTCCACTAAATTGGCTCCAGTGTGGCTACTAATGAACAGTTTTATTACTATATCCATCTGGCACAAAAACAAAATGTTTTGAAAATGTTATACTGATCTATTCTATTGTATCTTTTGAGCCAGAACTTTCTGTAGCTCATGCATGCATTTTAACCACTTAGTATTGTGCAGTATTTTGCAGCAATGGCAATCAAATTTAGTATCACAATATTACGTTCCAGTCTGTTTTAATCAAGGGTGTTTTAAGATGCATGAGGGCTAGTAGGGATGTGAGTGATAATGTCTGACAAAGCAGCTAATTTTTATATGGGAGAAAATACATTCTATGTACTAGAAGCTAATTTCTACAAAGTGTGTGCTTCATCATAGTTTAAGCCACAGTTCTGATTTCCAGATATTCACTGACCTGAAGCAAGCAGATTGACAGTCCAGACTTCCCCTAATTGCATTTTTTTTAAGTTTAGGGACTCACCTGTTAGTGAAGCCAGGATCAGTATGACAGCCCCAGAGTCTGCAACTTTAAAATCATGACAACAGTTGCAGCTATTTTGTATTTCTGTTCTGTCTTAATAGCTTCAGCTGGTTGTATTTCAAATTGTTAAATGAATGTGTAACCTATTTTTATTCTTGGTGCTCATATTCAGCTTGAAACCAGAAATATTTAATACCAATGCCTAACCCTTTCCCCTCACCCTCCCCTTCATGTCAGACCCTAGATTAGAATTGAGACACTTTGTCCTCTAGTTTCAATTTTGAGCCCCTTCTATGATTGTAGTGGAAAGCCCTGTGGATCCTCAGACCTATGGGGATCTCATAATCAGTGATGGCAAAGGGAGCAAATGCAATCTACCGGCTCCTTTGTGGTGAAATACACTGCCCTGCTCTTACTGACCAGGAAGAACATCTACAGTAATGTTTATATGACTGTTTTGCACACAAAAGGCAAGGTAGAGGGAATAGTAAAAACAGTGCTGAACTCAAAAATATTAACATATACAATGAATTTATTCAGTGAATAAAAAGTTACTGAGACCTTACCCATCCCCATACCAATGTCCCAGCTTAAAACTCTCTAAAAATGGTTTATGGGCTTTATCTGGCACAATAAGTCTCAATGTATTGCGAGTTCCACAGTCTTTTCCCTCCGAACTTGTGGAGATCTAGGGGCCTCTGATATTATTAAATATTACTATGCTACGCACTTACTTACCATTGCTTCATTGTCAAGTCAATATGCTCCCAATAGATGGTCAGAAATTGAAATGGGCTCCCTCTACCCTGTACAACCCTGCTCTCTGGTATGGTCTCCATCTCTCCATGGTGATGTTGTGTTGAAACATTTTTGCCCTGCACCTATGTTATTTACTATGCAGGTATGGTGAAGCACCTATAGAAAGTGCTCTATCTCTTCACCATGTCCTCCCCTCACTAATGTCCTCTTTAACCCTCTTATCGCTGATAGCATTTCCTATGGGCACATGGCGAGGGCTCATGACACTTTATTCCAGCTTCGCCAATTTGTAAACCTTGTCTCTCGTAAGCTACTTTTTTTTTTCGTGATTTACAATCCAAATATCATATACCCAAACAGATGCATTACTCATATCTCCAAATCCGGCATCTTTTTTCCACTCTAGATCCCCAACATGTATTTTGGATAAACCCACTACGTTTGAATACATTTGTGCCCAGGGACCCTAGCTATGCAAATTAATCTCATCATCTACAAAATACTATACAAAGCCATGCCACTCATTACTGACCTATATTCCTATGTGCGCAAGTGGTCAAAAATTTTACAGAGACCCATACCTCTCCCCCTTTGGGATTAGATTTGGATATCTGTATCCAAATCATCCAGATGTGTGGTGCAGGGACTAATGTCAGGATATTAACGTTTTGGTATAGAACCCCTGAAGTGCTTTATCATCATGACTTCTCCATCTCTCCTCTGCTGGCGATGTGGCACTGACACTAGGTCACTCTACCATATTTTTGGCAATGTTCACTAATACAACCCTTTTGGGCTAAGGTGATATCTATTCTTCAAAACGTGTTAAATGTGTCGCTCCAGCTGGATCCATTACATTGTTACATACTTGTTGGGTCTTCCCTTTCCTGGGCGGAAAATAATGATCAAACAGTTGATCTCCTACATTTTAATGGCAGCCCGTAGGGTCATCCCATTGTGCTGGTTATCAGCTAACCCCCCCCACCCCCCATTCCTTCATACTATTTCTGAAATTTGCAGAATGGAGTATCTTACTGCTCCTGTTAATCAAACAATCCTGCAATTTAACAAAATATGGGACCAATCTCCTACTGATACGTCCTGAAGAGTTTCTTCGCCTATGAGCGCCTACCCTCTTATGTCCTCGATTTCTTGCATAGTAGATTGTATTTCTTTTGAAGTCTTTGATTTATTTGTCTTTTTCAATTGACTTGTTTGGCTTCTCTTTGGGAGATGAATATTTGAATGTTCTGTTGTTTACTTATTCCCCTTTGAGGCCTGCTTGCATTGATGTATGTTATAACTGCAAACTGTATCTTCTGTATCCTCCTTAAAATCCTTCAATAAATATACAATTTTGAAGAAAAAGAATAACAAATTACTATCCCTTTAAATGAGAAGGAATAATAATGAGTGAATGATATATAGGTAAATTCAAAACCAAAATGTATATATAGTTACTGTCCCTTTGAGTGACATAAGACAATAATGTATGAATGATATATGTAAAACTCAGCTCAACCATATGTCCTTTAGTCCTTCAAAGAATGTTAAATAAGCGTGAATACAAAAGAAATATAAAATATGTGGATGTGTCTCCTTTAGGCTCCATGGACACTGAAGCTGATAAACGACCGTTTATGGTCGTTTGGGCTTTTTTTTAACAGCCCATAAACACCCCTTTATGGTATCCTATGTGTCCATGCACACATAGGCATTTATTGTCGTTTAACAGCAGTGGCATTTATGGGCTGTTATCTGATCCCCCTGAATTGGCGTTCAAGAGTCGTTCTCCTGACCACAAAAACGCTGGACAACGATAAACGCAGATTAACGCTTATAAACGCAGCGGAAACGGACGTTTATCGGCGTTCAGTCAATGTCAATGGAAGCTAATGAAGTTTAAAAAAAAGCTCAAAAATGCAGACGCCGATAAGCGCGCATAAACGCTGATTACAAAACGCTGCTAAAAGCAAGTTTTCTAAGCAGCATCTCCTGCCACATAAGCCGACACCCAGAGAGAGCCCAGTGTGCATGAAGCCTAAGAATATATGTATCCAGGAGGTCCTGTTCCAATGTTGCATTTCTCCACAGTGACAATCACCATCAACCCACCATACTCACCAGAAGATGTGGCGGCTTAAATTAGAGGTAAAACATATAAGCATTATGATATCTCCAAAAGGAATGGATCTCAGCTTCTTGTTTCCAGGAGTAGTCCCTTTAAGGATGATAAACCTCTGGTGATAGCATCGGTAAGGCTGTCACTTTCCAGGGCCTACAGATATATAGTGCAGCTATTGTGAAAGAAGTGCTCACCACAGGATCCAAAAATACTCATATAATGTAGTATCTTATTAAAAATCTGGGCTCAGCAAACAAGTATTAAAAGCCAGTATTCAAAAACTCACAAAGATGGCTGTCACATGCAGAACCATGCGGTGATGGGACATCAACACTCTTACCTCTTCCCAGCATGTTTCGCTCTCTAGTGCATCCTCAGGGGTCCTCATTCCTTTACAAACTAGTTACGGGAAATATGGGTCCTCAGGTGCATCCTCAGGGGTCCTCATTCCTTTACAAACTAGTTACGGGAAATATGGGTAAACTAAATTGTACATATATCATTAATACATTATTGTCTTATGTCACTTAAAGGGACAGTATTTATATATGTCATAAATAGTGTAGCGCAATACCTCTAACCATCTATGATAATATATGATTCAATGTGAATACAAAAGTGCAAAAATACATAAATCTGTGTTCAATCACATAAATATCAGTGTCCAAAAGAGTGACTGAGTACATAAATATACAAATCCACAGATGATGTCCACAAACAATATCTGTGCTCCTCCACCACGTGAGATTTGCATTAAAATAGTGTGCTCCACCAACATCTATTGCACTCTAGCCTCTCACCTTGTTGTTATAACCCCTGTTTTACCAGCAGGTCACAACACGCTGTGCTTCCCTTTAAGGGAACTGGGGATGTAGATGTGATGTATCAGCTTCAGTATCTCCTATATCACCATATGGCCTCCAATCCCGTGCTCATAATCTGTTCGGGAACAGAACACACAATCTAGTACTCTCTGTATAAAATGTATCTATTAAGAAACAAATGATTGCACTTACATGGGTGGCACTTCAGCAGTGCTAGCTACCATCACATGAAACACATATATTGGCTTGCAAACACCTGGGGAGAGATAGCCATGGTTGGTGTCATGCTCCAGGATCCGCCCCCATACATGTTACGTCTAGGAGTGTGGACTTCGTCAGTAGTGGTGTTTTTTAATTTTTAAGTAACTGTGCATTCATATTGGTTTTTAAATTACCTATATATAATTCACTCATCGTTATTCCTTGTCACTTAAAAAATAGTAACTATCTATTTGCTTTGGTTTTTCACTGGATAAATTAATTGTATGTGTTAATATTTGTATTTACTTTGTGTTTTAGCGCAGCACTGTTGTTCCTGTTTTAACTGAGAAGGTTTGATTTATTGACCTTTCAGTGCTAGCTGTCATTTTCTTTGTTTTTCCGCTAAGCGTTGACTTTATATCTTTTACACAAGGTAAGGAGAATGTTGGGGTCACACTGGAACTTAATTTGAATTCTACTTTTAGCAATCCACACTATATGCGGTGACATACGTTTTACTGCATTGTACATCTGTCACCGCAGGGACACACAGGAAACAATTGTTTCCTATGTGTCCTTTTCACACTGCAATTCTGGCTAGCATTGTCAATACAGACATGTTACATTTTATCACAGTACACCAGCCCAAATCACGCTGCAATGTCGGGCAGAGCAGAACTCCGCCCTGAGATTGTGGTGAATCAAGGGAGCAGTGCAAAGCAATGAATCATGCATCACACTGCCCCCTAGAGCAGCAGCAACATAGAGGCTGCTCTGCGATTTCACGTGAGAAGTGTAAATTTGCCCTAAAACTGGACAAACTTGCTGAAATCATGCTGCCTAGCTGTTTCTGGATGCCTGATTTTTTATCAGATATTGCCATACAGCAATATGAAATATTGAGTTATCTGTCAATTGCATTAAAATTCTCAGCTGTGTAAGGCAGAATATTTGGAATTTAAAGTATATATAAACCCAAAATGTCATATTCCTGATATGTTCCTGCTGTATCATGTACTTGTATGAAAAAGTATCCTCTTCTATTTGTATTGCCTTCTTTGAGTGCAATCACTGGTGTTCCTGCCAGCCCCTCTGATTTCCTATTAAAAACTGACCACACTAAGCAGGAGAACACACCATGGTCAGTTCTCTAGCTGTGCTGGGAACTGTACCTGCTCTCCCCCAATGGTTGAACTTGTACTGACACCCTGCCACAACGC
>BLSH010482448.1:111984-129217 GCA_018402905.1 Glandirana rugosa | reverse complement strand
CCCCCCCCCCCCCCCCCCCATGCGCAGCCTTTTACTGGAAAGCTCAGTGTATTGTTGTTTCGCCTCCTCTATTTCTTATGTAGCTGAGAACAAATAGAATGTGATCAGTAATAAATAAAGGGGAAAAAGATATTTATAATGTTTTTTAAATCCATTTTCATTTCTATTTTAAATTGAATGAGTTTATTTACAAGGTGAAAGTTTACAATCACTTTAAGTGATGCTCTTTATTGACTAACTAATTGAGTTAGCAAGGATGCAAGCAGTCGGGATAACTCAGATCCCTTCTTCAGCCTGAAGAAAGAATCTGAATTATCTCAATAGCTTGCTTCCATAATAACTCATGTTAGCCAATAAAGGGTATCACTTAAACTGCACATTTTTGGCATTATTTAAAGGCTAATGTGGTACAACACTGTATATAAGTGGAAAGGTCATGGTAAGGTGGGAAAAACCTATGGAACCAGTGTAAAGCACAGCAGAGACGTCCTAAAACATGGGAATTCAGGGAATATCCGATTGCCTCTTGGGGGATCAGGAACGTGTTTTTTTTCACCTGCTGTAGCAGATTGGATCATGCTTTATTGGGGCTGTTTTTGCCTTCCTCTGGATCAACTGTGGGTATTGGATAGTTTTGTATTTGTGTGTGTTCTTTTTTTTCCCTTTCTCTGTTGGTTGAACTGGATGAACGTGTGTCTTATTTCAACCAGATTGACTATGTAACTATGGGGTATCTGAAAGGCTAATTTCCATCACAAATTACCCAGAAAAAGAATGTGTTGCTCATTTTAGGATAGTGGATAGATCTTTTGTAATAATTCCTTATGAGTAGATACAAACTGGAAATGACTCGTACCCACAAGCCTTTTATTGTTCATTGTCTAAAACTATCTAACATTGTTTATTTTGAACTTAGTTGCAAATTAGCAATTTGACATGACAATAACAATTTAGGATACATTTATTTTTATATGCAAAATAAACTACTCCGATAGCACATCAAAATGAAAACTTTAGTACATTTTAGTAGTTTAACTTGACTGAAGAAGTGTACTGCAGGAACAGCAACTGAAAGTTTCAAGCCAACAGAAAAAATTATATTTCAACAATGACACAGCTTATGTTGAATGTAATAGGGGGTGGGGGGCTAAAGGTTTTAATTGTGTGTACTATTGGTAATTAAAAGAGGAAAAGCATGTCCCTTGTATACTGTTAATACTCTTACAGCAGTATTTAATAACCTAATTTTTAATGTCTTTTAGCTTCAGTGTGATTCCATTGCTTCACCTGTTATTTATTGTATTGAAGTGTACCTTGCACTTCAAGCAAGGTTCGCTTAACTACTGAGGCCTCCCCTAAAATGGCAAAACACTGCAGTAAGGAGTTGATCAAAGCTGATCCATGTACTTACCTTACCGTGGCTTCCATACTACAAGGGGAGTGTGGGATTGATATCCTCATCCTTCTAATGAGATCTTGAGGAATGCTGGATAGCCCAAATCTAGTGAGAAGATGCTCCTGCTCTGTATTTACAATACATATATATATATTGTGGGAGATTAGTTTGTGTGGATCACCTTTCCCGGGAAGAAGGCAGCTTGAAGGCAACTTTCTTAAAATCTGGCGGGTTGCCAGTTCTATTTGGTAAAAGGTTGCAACTCATAAAACGAACAAAATATCAAAACAAAACCTTGCTGTCCGGTGCTAAACTCCTACAGAGAAGGATACCTCTCTATATGAAATCTGGGTTGTCCCTGACACCTCCAAACAAAACCAATGCAAACCTGTAGTTCTACTGAGTCTCAGGCCAGAGCCAAACTGAGATTTCTTCCTGGTCGTTAAATGCAGTTTTAGAGGGATTTGGGTGGACCAGAAACTCCGGGCCGGAACCAGCTCTGCCACAGTGGCTGGCAAAACCCAGGTCGGACTCTCACTCGACCACTCCAAGTGAACGCATGCGAGGCAACAAATATCGCTCATCCACAATCATGCCTCGCATAACGTCAAATATTTCTCCCCTCTGCTCAAGCCCCTACGGCTGAGCATCTGTCACACCCATACAGTGGACCCGGCAAAGGGCATCTGCATTATTTTGCAGCTTTCCCGCCCTATGTTCCACTGTAAACTTGTAGGGCTGTAGGGCCAAAAACCACCTTGTCATCCGACAATTTTTTTCCCTGTTGTCACGCATCCACTTCAGGGGGGCATGGTCAGTGACCAGTCTAAACGGTCTGCCCAATAAATAATACCTTATGGCTTCCAAAGCCCATTTGATAGTGATGGCTATGGCTATTGTTCTCATGCCGGTTTAGTTTCTGGCTTAGGTATACAACCGGGTGCTCTTCCCTGTACCTGATTTGGGAGAGTACAGCCCCTAGACCCACATCAGAGGCGTCGGTCTGCTCCACAAAGTCCTTGGTGAAGTCCGGGGCCACCAGCACCGGTTGTACACAGAGGGCTTGTTTCAACTTCTGAAATGCCCTCTCGGCTTTGGGGTTCGACTTCACCATGGCCAACCCCCTACCCTTTGTCAGGTCAGTCAGGGGTACAGCAGTGGTGGCAAAGGTGGGTATGAAGCGCCTATAGTACCCCATGATCCCCAGGAATGCTTGCACCTGCTTTTTAGTCAGAGGTTGGGGCCATTTCTGGATTGCCTCCATTTTCTTGGTTTGGGATTTAACAAGTCCCCGACTGATAATGTGGCCCAGGTATTTGGCCTCCTGTAGACCGATGGCACACTTTCTTGGGTTGGCTGTGAGACCCGATTTCCTAAGGGAATCTATCACTGCTTGCACTTGGGGTAGATGCGATTCCCAATCAGGGCTGTGGATGACCACATCATCCAAGTAGTTGGCTGCGTAGGAGCGGCACAGTTTTAGGGTTTTAACCATCATCCTTTGGAATGGTGCAGGGGCCCAGTGTAACCCAAATAGCATTCACTTGTATTGAAACGACCATTCAGGGGTAGAAAAAGCAGTCTTCTCTTTTGCGGTCTCTCTGAGGGGTATCTACCAATAGCCCTTAGTTAGGTCTAGGGTTATGTACCAGGGGAGCTCCCAATCGGTCTGTAAGTTCGTCAGCGCGAGGCATCGGGTATGCATCAAACTTGGACACGCTATTTAACATTCTAAAGTCATTACAAAACCTTATAGTGCCATCAGGCTTCAGGACCAACACTATGGGGCTTGACCAGTCACTGTGGGACTCCCTGTTCATGTACAATTCTAACATGGTTTTGATTTCCCTTGCCACGGCCTCTTGTCCAGCCTCAAGGATTCTATAGGGCTTCACATTTATGCGAACACTTGGTTCCGTGATGAGGTCATGCTGGATCATTGAGGTCAGTCCGGGTAAAGGGGAGAAAAAGTCTCTATTTTTACTCACAAATTCCTTAACGTCATTTTCTTGCATTGCGGACAAGGACTCGGTTATGGGGACGTAAGGGATTATTGGTACCCTGTCCTTTTGGGGACGGGAGACGATCAGTAAACTCTATCCTTCCATGGTTTTAAGAGATTAACATAGTAAATTTGCTCATGTTTTCTCTTCCCTGGCTGGTAAACCTTGTAGTTTACCCGCCCTATGCTTTCCCTAACCTTAAAGGGACCCTGCCACTTGGCCAGGAATTTATTTTCCACAGTGGGGACTAGCACCAGCACTCTATCCCCGGGGTTGAAAGTTTGGGTCTTGGCTTCCTGGGCTCGCACCATATGTTCGCATACAAGGGGCGAACATATGGTGTTGATCCTGCATCAAGGAGTCATGCTCAATGACACTTCTATACAAGGATGGCCTCCCCTTCCCACGTTTCTTTTGCGACATCTAGCAGCCCTCTGGGATGTCTACCATACAAGAGTTCAAATGGGGAATAACCCGTAGACTCCTGCGGAGCCGCTTGTATGGCAAACATGAGATATGGTAGGAAAAAATACCAGTTTCTCCCATCTTTATCGACCACCTTTTTTAACATACTTTTGAGGGCTTTATTAAATCTCTCCACAAGTCCATCCATTTGGGGGTGGTAGACAGAGGTATGGAGATGGGAGATTTTGTACAACCAGCACAGTTCCTTTGTAATCCTGGACATGAAGGGGGTGCCCTGGTCCATTAAGATATCTTTTGGGATCCCTATGTGACTAAACACCTGGACCAATTCCTTGGCGATAGTCTTAACGGAGGTATTCCAGAAGGGTATGGCTTCAGGGTAGCGTGTCATGTAGTCCAGTATTACGAGAATGTGTTGGTGGCCCCAGGCAGACTTTACTACTGGACCCACGAGATCCATGATAATTCTTTCAAACGGCACTTCAATTATAGGCAAGGGAACAAGCGGAGTGTGAAATTGGGGTGACAGTGCAGACATTTGACACTCGGGTCATGACTCACAGTACTCTCTGACATCTGCATACAGCCCGGGCCAGAAGAATCTCTGAGTTATCCTCTCCTTGGCCTTCTCAATACCCAGATGTCCCCCCATTATATGCCCATGGGCCAAGTCTAGCACCATCCTGCGGAAGGGTTTGGGAACCACCAGCTGTTCTACCTCATCCTCACCGTGTTTTACCACCTGGAACAGCAGATTGTTGTTAAGAACCATGTAAGGGAAAGACACCCCGCAATTAGGATTCACATGTTCCCCATCTATCATCGTAACATTCTCTCTGGCTCTAATGAGGATGACATCCTCTAACTGCTCTATACAGAA
Source organism: Glandirana rugosa (assembly GCA_018402905.1). Classification (NCBI taxonomy): domain Eukaryota; kingdom Metazoa; phylum Chordata; class Amphibia; order Anura; family Ranidae; genus Glandirana; species Glandirana rugosa. Next base: position 124,512 of record BLSH010482448.1, on the reverse strand, counting down.
ATCCTCCCTCCTGACCTTTAAATCAGGGGTCACATTCTGTCCACTCTCACTATTAGAGTCAGAGAGGTTCTCTGGTTCATTAAGCTCCAGCTGAGAGCTGTTTTCCAGCTCCTCCGGCTCCCCAGCCATTACAGGAAAAGGAAGCAGGTCTCCTGCTTCCTCGGTCCTGCCAACCGTCTCCTCTTCCATTTGGGAAAAAAGGTTCTGGTGAGTGTTCCCATGCTTCCCCAGCAGAGGGAGCGCTATTCTTCAGAATCTCTGTGCTTTCCTATAACCTTCAAAAATGGGGAAAATCCCTCCCCACCAGGACCTCATGAAGCAGGGAAGGTACCACCCCCACTGAATGTGTCACACTGCCCCAAGGGGTGTCAATCTCAACCACCACAGTCTGGTAGTTCCAAGTGTCCCCATGCCTCAAAGTCTTGTCCATCATCCTCTGAAAGGATGCAGGGACCCCATGCAGACCAAACGGCATTTGTTAGTATTGGAAGGACCCCTCAGGGGTAGAGAAGGCGGTTTTTTCCTTTGCTGACTCTGTTAGGGGGATCTGTCAGTATCCCTTACTTAGGTCTAGGGTTGTTATGTACCGAGCCCCTCCCAACCTATTCACAAGTTCATCAACCCGCAGCATCGGGTATGCGTCAAAATTAGACACTTCATTCCCCTTCTCCTTCCCACGTCTCCTTTGTGGCATCCATGGGAAGGAGAGGCCATCCCATATTGAAGCGCATAGTGCACATCTCCTTGATGCAGGATTGAATTGCAGCTGTCCTGCCCCTTGTACGACCATATGGAGCAAGCCCAGGAAGCCCAGAGAAGAGTTTACAATCAGGTTGCCAAAACCCGAACTTTCAACCCCAGAGGCAGAGTGCTGGTGCTAGTCCCCACAGTTGAAAGTAAATTCCTGGCCAAGTTGCAGGGTCCCTTTGAGATTAGGGAAAGAGTAGGGGAAGTAAACTACAAAGTTTACCAGCCTGGGTAAACTAGGTGCTGTTCTGTCCCAGATCAGAGATGGCGAGGAGCACCCGGTCGTCTACTTAAGCAGAAAGCTTAATAGACATGAAAAGAATTAAGCCATTGTGGTGGAGGAGTGCCTGGTCATCTAGTGGGCCTTAGAGGCCCTAAAATACTACCTGCTGGGAAGATCATTCAGGCTAGTCACCGACCATGCCCCCCTTAAGTGGATGTGTAACAACCAGGAGAAAAATAGCTGGGTGGCTAGGTGGTTCCTGGCTACAGCCGTTTAAGTTCTCAGGGGAACACCGGGCTGGAAGGCTCCAAAATAATGCTGATGGTCTTTCCCGGGCCCACTGCATGATCGGGACAGTAGCTCCTCCCCAGAGGTTTAAGCAGAGGGGGGATATGTGACGTTATGCGAGACACCACAATGGATGGGCGATACTTGTCGCCTCACATGCGATCATTTTCAAGCAACTAGCGGGAGTCGGACCCGGGTTTTGCCGACCACCGTGGCAGAGCTGGTTCCAGCCCATACTTTCTGGTCCACTCAAACCCCTCTCCACCTGCATTTAATGATCAGGAAGAGCTCTCACTAGAGCTCGATCCTGGATCTCAGAGGGAGAGAGCTGAGAGAGCTCTGTGTGCTAATTTGGACTCTAAGGCCTCATACATACGGGTGTAATAGCAAAACGTTGGGACCAACAACAGGCAAAATCGGCGTCAAAAATGCGATTTCGTCTGCGTTTTGTATCTGCGTTAGTGAGCGTCAGTGAGCGTCGGTGTCAATAGACCTTTTGTTAAAAATAAACATTCCTCTGGTATTTTTTAACCTGAAAACGGCGGCGCTAAAAACTTTGGTTAGCGTTGCTACGGCGTTAATGCATGTTAGTGAGCATTTTGCCGGCTCAGCATCAAAAATGCCATAACTCTACAGCCTCAGAATGCACGGGTCCTGCGTTCGATTTACAGCTTAAGAACGCCAGCGCCATCTACAGCTCAAAAACGTCAGTGTTTGTATGGGGGCCATTGAATAACATGGAGAGCTGCAAAAAGACGCTAAATAACACGACGGTAAAAAACGTGTGTATGAGGCCTAAAACAAGGTTTGCAATGTGCTTATGTTTTGTGGGGGTTGGGGACAGCCCCACACTGTATAGAGAGGAATCTCTTTGTTTAGTGCAGCGCCAGACGGCAAGGTTTTGTTCTCTGTTTATGTTTTGAACTTGCAAACCAGTAAAGATAAACCTTGCAAGCCGCCAGACGTTAAAGAAACTGACATCCATGTTGAATCTTTTCTCCTGAAAAGTGATTCCCACAAGCTAATCTCCCACAATATATATATATATATATATATTGATCAGCCATAACATTATGACCACTGACAGGTAAAGGGAATATCTCGTTACAATGGCATCTGAAAATTGGTGGGATACATTAGGCAGCAAGTGAACATGTTGTCCAAGTTGATGTGGTGAAAGCAGAACAAAAATGGGCATTGCAGTTTTTTGTGTATAGGGCTGTGAAGCCCATGGTGACCCGTGTCCACAGCCAAAATCTTCTACAATGTTCACATGAACATCAGAACTGGACTAAAGAGCAGTGGAAGAAGGGGGCCTGGTCTGATAAATCATGTTTTCTTTTACATAATGTGGATGGCCGGGTTTATGTGCATCACTTACCTGGGAAAGAGATGGCACCAGGATGTGGTATAAAAAGGCAAGACGGCAGAGGCAGTGTGATGCTTTGGGCAATGTTCTGCTGGGAAACCTTGGGTCCTGCCATTCATGTGGATGTTACTTTGGTGTCCGTGCCTCAATGGGTCAGGGCTGTTTTAGCAAAAAGTGTCATACTCAATATTAGGTGGGTGATCATAATGTTATGGCTGACCGGTGTGTATATACAGTATCTAACAAATGTGAGTTCACCCCTCACATTTTTGTAAATATTTTATTATATCTTTTCATGTGACAACACTGAAGAAATGACACTTTGCTACAATGTAAAGTAGTGAGTGTACAGCTTGTATAACAGGCTAAATTTGCTGCCCCCTCAAAATAACTTAACACACAGCCATTAATATCTAAAACCTTGGCAAGTGAAAATGTTCATATTGGGCCCAATTAGTCATTTTCCCTCCCTGGTGTCAGATGGCTCGTTAGTGTTACAAGGTCTCAGGTGTGAATGGGGAGCAGGTGTGTTAAATTCTATGTTATCGCTCTCACTCTCTCATAATGGTCACTGGAAGTTCAATATGGCACCTCATGCCAAAGAACTCTCTGAGGATCTGAAAAAAGAATTGTTGCTCTACATAAAGATGGCCTAGGCTATAAGAAGATTGCCAAGACCCTGAAACTGAACTGTAGCATGGTGGCCTAGACCATACAGCGGTTTAACAGGACAGATTCCACTCAGAACAGGCCTCACCATGGTTGACCAAAGAAGTTGAGTGCACATGCTCAGCTCATATCCAGAGGTTGTCTTTGGGAGATGGGGTGGGGGGGGTCAGCCTGTCAGTGCTCAGACCATACGCCGTATACTGCATCAAATTGGTCTCCATGGCTGTCGTCCCAGAAGGAAGCATCTTCTAAGTCTGATGAAGACAAGCAGACTAAGGACATGGATCACTGGAACTATGTCCTGTGGTCTGATGAAACCAAGATAAACGTATTTGCTTCAGATGGTGTCAAGAGTGTGTCACGGCAACCAGGTGAGGAGTAAAAAGACAAGTGTGTCTTACCTACAGACAAGCATGGTGGTGGGAGTGTCATAATCTGGGGCTGCATAAGTGCTGCCGGCACTGGGGAGCTACAGTTCATTGAGGGAACCATGAATGCCAACATGTACTGTGACATACTGAAGCAGATAATGATCCCCTCCCTTCAGAGACTGGGCCGCAGTGCAGTATTCCAACATGGTAATGACCCCAAACAGGTCTCCAAGATGACCACTGCCTTGCTAAAGAAGCTGAGGGTAAAGGTGAAGGACTGGCCAAGCATGTCTCCAGACCTAAACCCTATTGAGCATCTGTGAAGCATCCTCAAATGAAAGGTGGAGGAGCGCAATGTCTCTAACATCCACCAGCTCCGTGATGTCATCATGGAGGAGTGGAAGAGGACTCCAGTGGCAACCTTAGAAGCTCTGGTGAACTCCATGCCCAAGAAGGTTAAGGCAGTGCTGTAAAATAATGGTGGTCACACAAAATATTGACACTTTGGGCCCAATTTGGACATTTTCACTTAGGGGTGTACTCACTTTTGTTGCCATTGGTTTAGACATTAAAAGCTGTGTGTTGAGTTACTTTGAGGGGACAGCAAATTTACACTGTTATACAAGCTGTACACTCACTACTTTACATTGTAGCAAAGTGTCATTTCTTCAGTGTTGTCACATGAAAAGATAGAATAAAATATTTACAAAAATGTGAGGGGTGTACTCACTTGTGTGAGATACTGTGCATAGTTTTGGTTAGATGGGGACTCTGTTTGGATTGTAAGCTCAATAAAAAATGGCTGAAGGCAGATGAATATTTAGTCTGTCTGTAGACTATTTAAATATATCACTTGCTATCGATGTCTTGTTAGTTGGCTAACATTTTAGCTTTATTGCACAATGCAACCTAACCTGTCTTATAATTCCCGTGTTTGTTTTCTGTACAGTGCTCAGTTGAATGTGGCTCTGGAACCCAACAAAGAGATGTAATTTGTATTAGAAAAACTGCAGAGGGATTCACTGTGGTAAAGCCGAATGAATGTTCCTTTTTGGAGAAACCACCAAATCAGCAGTCTTGTCATCTCAGATCCTGTGGTGCAAAATGGTTTTTCACAGAGTGGAGTACGGTAGGTTTCTGAAAAAAATATTTTTACACCAGATGTATAAACATGTACTTGTGGCAAATATCCAGTCATTGGTGAGAAAAAAAATTATATTAGTTAGCTTTTTCACAAATTACTCACGTATTACATGTCTCAGACTATATAACAGGATAATCATTAAATTAGGCTAATAAGCAGAACAAATCTGCCATTTGGCCATATAGTTACTGTTCTCAAGCTGGAATATGTTATCATGGTTAATATTTGGTATAAAGGTGCTTTTGCATCAGACCCCATTCAGTTTTAATTAACAATTATCTTTTGAAAAACAAAATGGGAAAAACAGCAGTTATATCACTGTTAGTTATGAGCTGATGATTTTGTTGAATACTGACATCATGATGAATGACTTTATTGATCAGCACTGAGCTGACATGGTGATCCCATAACCCACAAGAGTTTTACCTGAACCCGAGCTGCTGTCAGTTTGCTAAATGGGTGAACTAAATTGCCAGATTTGGCCAGTTTGCCTTACCACACAAATATCTACCTGCTGCAGCTGAAAGCCATTATTTAGTGGCGGTATTACTACATGACAGCTTGGGTGATATCATTCATCAAATATAGTCATGACCAAATTTCAACAGCTTGTGTGTTTCATTTATTATTAACATTTTTTGTGAAGGAGTAGCAATGGGTCCTGTAAATCAATGAAACACAACATAGGCAAAGGCCAAAAAGTGTAGACATATTGCATATGTACATAAAAATTGTACACATGTCTAAATCTAGGAGATGTGTGACCCCACTACACAGCACACTGCCTAAAGTCTTGGCATATGCTGTACCCAAAAATGTTTTTGCCTTTTAAATATTACAAAAATAGAGTAAAAAACTTTTAGAAAAAGATAGAGAGAAGAAAAAAAGGAAAAAGAAAAGGGAAGGGGGGTAAATGGAGTGACACAAAAGGGATCACGGGACAAGAAGGGAATAATGTCAGGACATATAAAAGGGGAGACAAGTCCTCCTCCTTCTCCTTGCTTGGTCACCCAGCTGAAGTCCCGGACAGAACAAAGATGTAAAAAAGAAAAACTCTTTTGAAGCCAGGGTGGGATTGGTCTTTTGTAAATAAAAAACAGGGTCCAAATCTTCCAACATTTGTCACTCTGTTCCTTCATTGAAATAGAAAGATCTTCCATTTCCTGAATTTCTGTGATCTTAGCCAGCCAATGAGCTTTATTTGGGGTGACTGAACTCTTCCAAAGTGCTGGAATACAGGCTTTTTCAGCTGTTAAAAGATGTTTCAATAAGGAGTTTGTGTACCTTTTGATAGATAAATGTGTATCATGGTGCAAATATACCATTGCATTCCTCTCAAGAGACACGCCGGATAGGACTTTAACCATTCCTTCAAGCATGTCCCAAAAATCATTCAACTTTGGGCATTCCCAAAAAATATGAAGTAGAATACCCTCCGATTCCCAACAGCACCAACAAATATTGGATATCTGAGGGGTTATACAATGTAACACTGCTGGGGTTCAACACCATCTCGTGTTTCCCATCAGTTGTGTCATTAATAGCAAATAAACAGGTCACTGTCCTGGGCTATTTGATTTTTATAAGTCTGATCTTGTAAGAGAGTTTCATTTAATCTTCAGTGCCAGTCTCATGGCAGATTTTCACCTAAAGTAAGTGAGCAAGAAATTAGAGCATGATCCAGTAAATGATCTGATGGAGGCATTGGAGTGATAGGGGAGAGCACTTTGCAAAAGGAAAAGATAATTTATTATATAATATATCTTGTGTTGGTTGGAGTAGAAAGTGTAATCCCTATCATGAATATGGTGGGCTCTCCAACTGTCTACCAATTGGTAAGCATGAAGGAGTGACTGAAAGTTACGTATTTTCGAGTATGACACATGGAAAGCTCCCCTTGATGCATCCAGCAGAGGGTCCAAAGTTAAATTACAATCTCTTTCCACAAAGAGAAAGCTCTCTCTGTGTTGATCGACCGAAGCTAGTGACGTTTCTAAACAGGTGACCTGTTCCTCGTTTGGCAAGTAGAGGCCAACTAGGGTAACTCTGCGCTCACAGAGGAACCTTTGCACTATAAGAAGGCGCACTTCCCCATCCCTAATAACCCGTGTCTCCCTCCAGGGAGTGTGTTTAGAAATTAGAGTAGAAACACCTTTTGATTTTGAATTGTTAGAAGCACTATGGTACGCTATTGGAAATCTATAGTCACCCAATTTAGGGACTTTGTCCTTTTAAAAGTGTCTCTTGGATAAAATTAGTGAGTTTTCCAATTCCATAGTTCACTCAAGAGTCTAGTCCTTTTCATAGAGCTGATAAAGTGCATACCTGAGAAATATGGTATGGTTCTTGAGGAGGTGAGGTTATACCCTCACTGCCCGACACTGTCCTGGCCAGCCAGGCTGAATATCTGGATAAGGGACTAGTATAAATTGCGGTGGGGACTTCACATCTTTTTTTTTTTTTTTTGCATGGAATCCCCATTAAAAATCCAAAGCAGCACCCTATCTTGGATAAGGATGTTTTTTTTTTTTGCAAAGCATGTGTTTTGGTATCTTTAAAAATAGAAAGGGGAAGCACACACACACTCCTCCTCCTTTTCTGACCACACAGGCTGCATGTTTGGATAAGGGTCTGTCGTACAATTTCTAATGGGGACACCACACAAAAGCAAAAAATGGTGAAGGGTCCCCCAAAATCAATACCAGAATACTATCTGGTATGGATTTTCAAGGGAGACAAAAGAGGGTATCTTGTTAATCAGGACAAAGGCCTTGTCCTTGTCCCAGTGAATGTGGGAGTATGTTGTTTGGGGGGGGGGGGCTTATCAGAATCTAGATTACCCCTTTAAAATAAGGTACCTCTAGATATCCATTCCCCCTACATGAATGAGTATGGGGTACATAGTACTTTGTTACTCATTCACAAAAAAGATAAAGAAAAAAGTCCTACAATGTAAATCCAAAATCAGTCATGCTGTCCAACAATATAGATCCATTGTCAATCACTGTTCTCGATGACCTGCCAACACAAACATCACAACTGCCGCCTAAAATCTTCTCCTGCCAATCTTGCACTGCAAATGGTCGGCAGCTGAATGTCAACAAATCTGCCAGAGATGCAGGCTGACTTTATTGACCTCATATGTTCATAACCATATATGATTAGTGAAGTCACCCAGGATTCCCTGGCTGCTGTGTTTAACCACTTCAATACCGGGCACTTAGAACACTTCCCGCCCAGACCAATTTTCAGCTTTCAGTGCTGTTATGCTTTGAATGAAAATTGCGCGGTTGTGCAACGTTGTATCCAAACAGATTTTTATCATTTTGTTCCCGCAAATAGAGCTTTCTTTTGGTGGTATTTGATAACGGTTTTGCGGTTTTTATTTTCTGCGCCATAAATAAAAATAAGACCAAAAATTTTGAAAAAAAAAGGTTTTCTTTGTTTCTGTCACAAAACTTTGTATAAGTACATTTTCTCCCTCACTGACGAGCACTGATGTGGCTACACTGATGGGCACTGATGAGGCAGTACAGATTGGCACTGATGAGGTGGCACTGATAAGGTTGCACCAATGATGAGGCACATATATGCAGCACTGATGGGCACTGATAGGCGGCACTGATAAGCAACACTGATGGGCACTGATAGGTGGCACTGATTGTGGCACTGCTGGGCACTCATAGGCGGCACTAATAGGTGGCACTGGGCACTCATAGGTGGCACTGTTGGGTGGCACAGGTGGGCACTGATAGGTGGCACAGGTGGGCACTGGTACATGACACTGGTGGGCACTGGTACATATAACACTGTTAGGAATGGCACTGGCAGGCATCATATATGGCCACAGTGCCATCCCTACAGTGCACTGTATCACTGTATTGCCCTTACCTGGTGGTCTAGTGGAGGCTTCCTGGTGGTCCCTGGGCAGCCTCCTGATTCTCTCCCGGGTGGTCCTGGGCGGCCTCCTTATGCTGTCCCTGGGGGGGCTCCCTGGTGGTCCTGGTCGGCTCCCTGGTGGTCCAGTGTGGCGATCCTGAGGGGGGCTGCACTGATAAACGTTCAGCGCAGTTCCCCCCATCAGGCAAGCAGCCGATCGGCTCTTCACTGCTCAGGTCTGCAGACTTGATTGGTGATTGGTCACGGCTGATCACATGGTAAAGGGCTTCTGATGGAAGCCTTTGTCCTCAGTCGGTAATGAGGTGGGTCAGACTGACCCATGGCACCACCGATCGCCGTGATGCCCCGCGGGCGCGCAACCGCAGATTATTTTGAGGATGTCAATAGACGCCCAGTCAGGATAATCAACCCCCCCGGCCGTCATTTGTCAATAGGCCGGGCGGGAAGTGATTAAAAACACAATCCAGCCAGACATCAGAACTTAGTGGCAATATACTGTATATATTTTTACTTTTGCTGTAGTACATCCCGTAGGTACAGGTTTAAAGCATACCCCAAGCATGTTATTTAATGAAATTGTGTATTTTTAACGCTTGTGGGGCGGTGTCCTTAAAGGTGTTCAATGATAAAAAGGGGGAGAGGCAGTAGAGCCCTTAAGTGTAGTGTGTAGATAGTAATGTTACTGGGTAAAAAAAGAATAAAGAAGATTGGCTTACAGTTGGCAAGGTTGCAAATGACCACTTAGTATGGTAGGTGCAACTTTCTGAGTGTGCGTGTGAAGGATACAACTGTCCCCATGCAGGGAAGCGTTAGGCTGCTTTTGATGCCTCAGGAAATCCTGATCCTAGCCACTTGAGTGGGACATTAGGGAGAAGACCCCATCAACTACTCATATGGCAGAGGCACCCATAGTAATATACAGTATGTTGCTATTTATGCAGACATAGATTGCATGTCGAGGAGGGTACAGATACTAGAAAGTGCAGGATTCATGTGCAACACCATTAAACTGAGGAATATTTTAGCTATAAAACGCATTTTTGGAGTAACAGATAAATTATATGTCCGATTTTACTGCTTCGATACAAGGCACTTTTGTGACAATTGTGTGGTCATGCCACACTGTACCTATTTTTCACACACATAGAGGTTGCTATTGTTGGTATTTATTCACCACTGGGTTTTTTAGTTTATGCTAATAAAAAGAAGAGAAAATGTTTAATGTTTCTGTTATGAAATTTTGCAAATATATTATCCTTTATAAATTTAAGTCAAAATATATTCTGTGTTCTGCCGTCACAATGTGTTTGTAAGTGCAAAGCTTGGCAGACAATGAATAAGTTCTCATTAACCACTTAACGACCGCCTGCTGTCTGGCTCAATAACGCAACTGGCGTTACCTGACAGCGGCTGCAAGATCATGGGCACGTGCGCCGCCGGAGATGCACTCACTGTGTAGTGGGGGAGCCAGGGAGCGGTTAGGGCGGACTCCATGTCCGCCGGCTACCCACGATCGCTCCCCCACAGTGACAGAACGGGGACCTGGTAAACTAGCAGATCCCTGTTCTGTCTGGGGAGAAGGAGTATGATCGTATGCTCCCTGTATATGGGAGCATCGATCACTCTCCTCCCCCAGTCAGCCCAGCTCCCATACAGTTATAAACACAAAGCAGGGAACACAGTTAATCCCTTGATCGCCCTCTAGTGTTAACCCCTTCCCTGCCAGTGACATTTCCACAGTAACCAGTGCATTTTCATAGCACTGATCTCTGTATAGATGCCAATGGTACCAAAAAAGTGGCAAAAGTGTCTGACCTGTCTGCTGCAATGTCGCAGTCCCGCTAAATATCATAGATCACTGCCATTACTAATTACAAATAAAAAAAAACATAAATGAATTCTCATTGTTTGTAAACGTGGCAACTTTTGCGCAAACCAATCAATATACGCCTATTGTGATTTTTTTTTTTTTACCAAAAATATGAGGAAGAATATATGTCGGCCAAAACTGACTTTTGTTTTTTTTTATATTTTTTTTTTTGGATATGTATTTTAGCAAAAAGGAAGAAATATTGTTTTTTTTAACAAACGTGTCACTCTTTGTTTATAGCACAAAAAATAAAACCACAGAGGTGATCAAATGCCACCAAAATAAAGCTCTATCTGTGGGAAAAAAAGATGTCAATTTTGTTTGGGTACAACGTCAGAAGACCGTGCAATTGTCAGTTAAAGTGATGCAGTGATGAATCACAAAAAGTGCTCTGGTCATAAAGGGGGAAATCCTTCCGGGGCTGAAGTGGTTAACCACCTCCCACCCGGCCACTGTACATATACGGCCGGGTGGGAGCTTCCCCGTTCTGACAGGACGTATATATACGTCCTGCAGAACGGAAGCTTGCAGCGCGGGCACGCGCCGCGCTGCTGCTGGATCCTGTGATCATTATGATCACAGGATCCAGCTGAGCGGAGATCGGGATACGGGCGCAGTGACTGGCCCTCCCGATCATGTGACGGCTGTGTCCAATCACAGCCCTCACATTGTAAACAGAGACGAGCGTCTCTGTGACAGTTCTCCCCGACCGAGCTCAGTGAGAGTTCAGTGCGGGGGGGGGGGGAGGGGGGGGAGCTGCAGCTCTGTGACAGCTTTCTGCATGGTGAGGATTTCATGCAGAAAGCTGTCACAGATCGCCCCCCACACAGTGCACCAAGCACACTGATACCCCTGTCCCCATACACATAAGTGTCCCCATGAAACAGCCCCCAAAACATCTGTATGTCCCCAATCACATCTGTCACCATATACAACATCTGTCACAGTCCCCAAACATCTGTCACAGTCCTCAAACATCTGTCACCATACACAAAACATCTGTATGTCACCGTCACATCTGTCACAGTCCCCGTCACATCTGTCTGTCCGCCAACACCAAATAAACTCCAATTTGGGTTATTTTTACCAAGGAAATGTAGCAGTATCATTTTTGGTCAAAATTTATCAAGAGAAATTACTTATTTGCAAAATTTTATAACAGAAACGCAGAAAAATGCATTGTTTTTGAAAATTTTTTGTCTTTTTTTAATTTATAGCGCAAAAAATAAAAAACCCAGGGGTGATTAAATACCACCAAAAGAAAGCTCTATTTGTGTGAAAAAAATGATAAAAATTTTATATGGGTACAGTGTCTCATGACCGCGCAATTTTCATTCAAACTGCAACAGCGCTGAAAGCTGAAAATTGGTCCGGGAAGGAAGGGGGTTTAAGTGCCCAGTATTGAAGTAGTTAAGGACTGAGGCCGAAGGGTTAACAGTAGAGTTGAGCGAACACCTGGAAGTTCGGGTTCTGCTGGTCCGTCCGAACTTCGGGACAAAGTCCGGGTCCGGGTCCGGACGGAACCCGAACGATCGCACGGACAACGAACCCCATTGAAATCAATGGGGACCCGAACTTTTAGGCACAAAAATGGCTGTAGGAAAGTCCTGGAAAGCCCCAGAGGGCTGCAAAAGGAAGTAAAATGGGGGTAAGGGTAGGGCAAGTGCCCTACAAAAAAATGGGGACAGGGAAATAACTGTAAATATTTTTAAAAAAATAAAAACATAAAAAAAGCAAAAATGGAGGTGAATGTGGATCATCTTCAAACTGTGTCTGAAAAGTATTAATTAACGGTAGAAGCCATATAACTGTTCTAAAATCATCTTCAAACTAGGGCAAGTGCCCTACAAATAAATGGGGATAGGGAAAATAAATTAAAATCAAGTAAAATAACGGGAAGGGGGGTGGATGTGGAGTAGGAGCCTAGAGGTTGACTAGGCCGTGACC
>BLSH010482448.1:68911-93647 GCA_018402905.1 Glandirana rugosa | reverse complement strand
ACGAAACTCCCTCCCTCTCTATGATCATGACCACGAAACTCTCTGTCTAAAGTGTGGAGTAGGACGACGTGTCTTGCTAGACTGACCTGATCCCTCTCTATGATCATGACCACGAAACTCCCTCCCTCTCTATGATCATGACCACAAAACTCTCTGTCTAAAGTGTGGAGTAGGACGACGTGTCTTACTAGACTGACCTGATCCCTCTCTATAATCATGACCACGAAACTCTCTGTCTAAAGTGTGGAGTAGGACGACGTGTCTTACTAGACTGACCTGATCCATCTCAGACAACGAAATTCCCTTACTAATAAGAAGATTTTAGTAGTAGTTCAACATGTCCCTTTCCAAGGTCGACAACGAAATTCCCTTTCTAATCACAAGATTTTAGTAGTAGTTTCACACACACTTTTGATTTTAGAAGAATAATCATTCCCTTAAAGCAACAGACTCTACCTAGTCCAGTCAGATCATTCTGTGCAGCAGGATGAGGTGTGAAATCTGTCTCTCAAAGCACCAGTACTAATATCTCTCCCTAGTCCAGTCAGATCATTCTGTGCAGCAGGATGAGGTGTGAAATCTGTCTCTCAAAACACCAGTACTAGTATCTCTCCCTCCCTCAAAGCACCAGTACTAGTATCTCTCCCTAGTCCAGTCAGATCGTTCTGTGCAGCAGGATGAGGTGTGAAATCTGTCTCTCAAAGCACCAGTACTAGTATCTCTCCCTCCCTCAAAGCACCAGTACTAGTATCTCTCCCTAGTCCACAATCAGATTGTTCTGTGCAGCAAGATGAGGTATGAAATCTGTCTCTCAAAGCAGCAGTACTAGTATCTCTCCCTAGTCCAGTCAGATCGTACTGTGCAGCAGGATGAGGTATGAAATCTGTGTCTCAAAGCACCAGTACTAGTATCTCTCCCTAGTCCAGTCAGATCGTTCTGTGCAGCAGAATGAGATGTGAAACCTGTCTCTCAAAGCACCAGCACTAGTATCTCTCCCTCCCTCAAAGCAGCAGTACTAGTATCTCTCCCTAGTCCTCAGTAATGCAGGATGAGATGTTCTGCAATCTGTCCCTAACAGAGCCAGCAGCATACTCTCCCTAAACTACCCTGAGAGCATATGACATGCAGCACGGTGACTCCAGCCCTACATAGAGGCTGGGTCACATGGTGCACTGGCCAATCACAGCCATGCCATTAGTAGGCACGGCTGTGATGGCTTCTAGGGAAAACCAGTGAAACACTTGTTGATTGGCTGCCCTTGGCAGCTTCTCAACACGTGGAGTAAAATACCAGAACCCCGTACCCGAACCCGGACTTTTTTTTTAAAAGTCCGGGTTCGGGTCCGGGTCCCGGACACCCAAAAGTTCGGTACGGACCCAAACTTTACAGTCCGGGTTCGCTCAACACTAAATACCATCAAAAAAAACCTCTATCTGTCTCCAAAAAATGTTAACATTTTTGTTTGGGTACAGCATTGTATGACCGTGCAATTGTCATTCAAAATACGCGCTGAAAGCTGAAAATTTAAGTGGTTAAAATGTAAACCTGATAAAAGAGGCTGATTTGTTTTTTAGCTAGTTATGGTATTTCTAACTCAACAGAACCTCCCTGTCTATCCATCACATTATCATATGACATGTCCATTCCAAATGTTATATAAAGTGTATATTATTCATGTTTTCCATGGTCAGTCTTCCCAATTCATGGCCCGTGTTACCAGAGGGCTTATTTAATACATAGTAATTGCCAATTTCAGGATATGTTTGGAGAAAATTACAGATTGTTGGGTAAAGTCTGAAGAGTTCAAGAAACTGTTATTTACTTGTACAAACATATCTTCCATTAAAGAACATTTGGTTTTTTAGATTGTTGGTACTTAAGCCTAAGCCTTAAACGTAAACCTAAGAACAAGCATAATTAAGAACATGTATCCAATCTGGTTCGCTCCTATCTAGGTGGTTTTCAATTAATTTGTGTTGGTATAATATGTTATGGTTACATCAGTTCACAAAGCCATATGAGTTACCTTAAGTTAGCTTGTTATATCTCATGATAATGATCTCATTGGAGTGTTCCGGTCACAAAAATAGCTATTGCATTAGTAGTGAATTGTTTTTATTCCTTAACTTAATGGTTAACCAAAAAATCAGCATTTAAAGATGGCTGGGTATAATCCAAAGAGTTCATAAAACAGTTTTTTACTTGTAGAAACTAATTTTCATTCAAGGACATTTAGCTGTTTAGTGATTTGCTTGGTAACATAAATACAATATTCTTAGCCATATCACAAAAATACCATGCCGGTTATCTCAAGGTCTTCGAAAGAATGGGAATCCTGCGTACATTTCTGTGAATGATTATTTATACTTTATTTATTCATGACAACTTGTTTATGTATTTATAAGTCCTTGAAAGTTTATTTGTTCACAGACAGCTACTAAAAAACAAGTACACAGCTAAGTGTTTGATATACGGTGATGGTGCTCTTATGTTTATAGTCAAGTATCCATCAAACTGGGTTTGTGTAATTTTGTGTATTTAAGTTATAGATCACAATGTGATCAAGATGATTTTTTTTCCCCTCCAAACCTCTGAGTGAGTGAAGGAAGTACTTTTTCACATGTGCACAGCTGTAGTGTGTTGACTGAATCTTTAGTGTCCCCATGCAACCCAAAAGTTCAGCTCAGGCATTGAATGCATGCCATATGTGTTTATAGCCAGGGCTATTAAAGTAAGAGTGCAGTCTTGTTGATTAAAATACAATTCCTTCCATATAACCTATATACAGTGCAAGCATTTTAGCAGACTTTATTGCATAATCTTACTTTGCTTTGGTGAAATTAAAATGCATTTTCTCAAAGTAGCTTCTTATTGGGAGAGTTAGACTTCATAATAAAAAACCTGACCAATCACAGTGTTGAATAAGAAAAGGTGCATCATTTATATCCCTTAAGCTATAAAAAACAAAGTTTTAGGACATAACTTTTTTTTTGTCAAAAGCCAATATCAGAAGCAGAAAATGAGATTTCTGTTGCTTGTCTTAACACTTTCAGAAAAACAAATATCCAGACCACACACTACTGTGTTTTTTGTTTCCCAAACCTCAATAAGCTTTATGGAGAGTGAAACATGGCTCCTCTTGCATCATCACACCCACTGGACATGACACGTTTCACCAGCAGTATCCGAATGACAGCCCTGGAGCTTGTACCTTTAAAACCACAAGAGCTGTTGTATCCCATATTGGTTGACTTTAAGCACAACACTTTCACTCTATCTTTGTTTATGTACTGTATTTTGCACAACATTTGGTAGGTTGTTACATCCTGTTGCAATAATCAGCATTTTCTAACAGTAGTAAACACTTCAACATTTACTGGCGGTAAATTCTGTTCTAACACCAGCTTGATTTGCTCTGTGAAACTCTGACTTAATATGTTTCTTATTTTGATTGTTCTAGTGCTCTAAATCATGTGAAGGTGGTTTCCGGGTCCGTGAGGTCCGATGTCTGGCAGATGACATGTCACACAGTGACAAATGTGAAGCAGAACTTAAACCGGAAGACAGAGAAACATGCAATACTCAGGACTGCATCCCAGAAATAGGTAACAGATGCTATTGCTGCTTGGAAACAACCATGACTGGTGGGAAACTGCCATTGGTGGCTTGGTGTATAGCACCTGCATTGTCACAATGATCTTGGTTTCACTACCTACTAAGTCATTGGCCTGGAGCAAGCATGTATTCGGATTTGGAAATTCAAGCTCTGCACCCGCAAGTTTAAGTCTGAAATGAAATTTAGTCAAAATGTTAACTGGGTGTCCAATGTATTTCAGGTCCTGACATCACATCTTTCATCAGGGCTTATTTTAGACACAGTGCCATCATCTCTGAGTCTTTGTCCTTCTCTAAACTATGCAGGCAGATCATGGCTATGATAAACATCATTTCAGACTTAAAGAGGAAGTAAACCCTGATGGGGTTTACTTCCTCTATGTTACCCTGCAATGTAAAAGCATAATGAGTTAGTATGCATCGCATACTAGCCCATTATGTTCCACTTACCTGCATTGGAAGCCTGCGATGTCCCCGTTCTAGGCCCGGAGGCACGGAGGCCGTTTCTTCACTGTGCATGTTTCCAGTGACATGGGCCCATGCAAGTACACTGCATATCTCCTAAACCGTGCAGGTTTGGGAGATATGCAGGGAATCTACAGGTAAGCCTTATTATTGTTGACAACCAGTTTAAATCTTTGGGTGTGGTGCTTCAATTTCAAGTTCAGACTTTTGCCTACATAACAAAGGGTGGTTGTCGTGATCCAGTGGTGTGTGGAAGCTGCCTACCCACCACTTACATTGTCTACAGGCATTACACCAACACAACAGTGCCATCTATTGACTGTGATGATAGTAATTTGCTGGAGACTTTTCTATTCTCTATGATGACCATGGGGAGTCATGTCTGCAATCTCTGACCCCATCTCCTATACTATGTCCGCAGTCTCTGACCATCTCCTGTATGATGTCCACAGTCTCTGACCATCTCCTGTACTGTGATAAGAAAACAGCGCCTGCCCTTATCTTAGAAACTAAAAATGTGCTAAAAGCAAATAACATATATCTATGTGAATATAAATAAAGAGGGGGCTGCTGTACTCAGGAGTTACCTGCTATGAATATGTTATGCTGTGAAACAGCGCCCAACCCTCTAATGTATCAAAGTGCCAATAACTCAAAAATTATTTTTAAACAAAATAGTGCATAATCCATATATAAATCTTATAATAAATGATGACAAAATGACTGAAAACATCAAATAATCTGGGGACTGCTGTGCTCAAGTTATCAGTCTCCCATAAAGTCCACAACAACAAAATTAAGTGTCAAAACATGGCAATCCAAACATATGTAAGTCAATGGGTAAATCCTTCCTTAAAGTGATAAGTGCTTCAAAGTGCAGAAAATAAGGTGCAAATCCGTGCTCCTAAAATCGATAAGTGTGCAGTGAAGTGACACACATCATATGGTGACCCCCTTTGGTGCCCGCACTCACCAGAAAACGTGGACCCACTGCTTTTCAGTCAGTGGGTCATGTAAAGCAAATTCTGGTGGGGGCTCAGAATCCCGGACGTCAGAAGGATCTTAATGGAATAAATCCTTTACACTGATGCGGTTGTCCAAGGGCACTCAGGAGACAAAGATAAAGGAAACCATAGTGTGTACTGTACAATAAGTCGCATTTATTGCGCAAGTAAAAGTTGTACTTACAGGACACAGATAGGTCATCAGCAATATTGTAATACAATCCAGACAATCTTTGTTTGCAGTGGCGTGCGTTCCAAAGGAAGACCACCGTAAAAACCGGACGTGACGCGAGCTGCCTGTGACGGACCGGAAGTGACGTCAACGTGTTTCGCTCATGGATTGAGCGTCATCACGGATGATGTGCAGCACTTGAAACTACGGATACTGGAAGCCTGTGCTAGCATTTCTCCTGCGGTGTTGCTATCAGTGTGTGAAGAGTGAGAGAAGAGGGTTGCATTGACAATCCAACACAATGGACAGCACATTGAACACATTTTATAAGCGGTCAGAAACTTGTAAATAACTCATGAAAGAATAAAGTTACGTTAAAACCAAGCACACCATTGTTTTTCTTGTGAAATTTCCAATAAGTTTGATGTGTCACATGACCCTCTTCCTATTGAAAAAACAAAAGTTGGATTCAAAATGGCCGACTTCAAAATGGCCGGCATGGTCACCACCCATCTTGAAAAGTTTCCCCCCTCACATATACTAATGTGCCACAAACAGGAAGTTAATATCACCAACCATTCCCATTTTATTAAGGTGTATCCATATAAATGGCCCACCCTGTATGTTTGCCTTTGGTGATGTCAGAGGCTTCACCTGAGGATCACTATATCTATAAAGTTGACCACCACTGTTGTAATGTTTTTAGGAGAGAATCGTTGTACTCAATCTGCGTGTGAAAGGCGGGATAGTAATAGTAAGACAAAACCAGAGAAAATTCCCAGCTCAACTCACCAACTGCTTATCAACCGAATTAACCTGTCGTTAAAAGCAGGGGTTTAGTTAGCACACATTTGCAAATGCATGCATAATCTGCAGGGCCTCTTCACGGCGCCCTGTATTACCTGCAGTCCTAACCCTTAAAAATGTAGTAGAGTCTCCAACAGTGGGAGCACATGGATTCTAATGGAGAGATAGAGGGCAGGTGGGCTTGGAGGTATCCCAGTCCTCATAGTTACCGGGGCACACTGGACACCTAGCACATAGCACAATGGCAGCAAAGGTGCCCAGTGTGTCCCCTTACCAATATTACATCAGTAATAAACCAATGGCCCCTGCCCCATCTATAACTGGCCTTCACAGAAAGGAGCACATGATAGTAATAGCGCCTAGACTCAGAAGAAGAGTTCCTCATCCAATAAATAAATTTGTTTATTTCTCTCTAACAGATGAAACATGCAAAGACAAATACTACAACTGCAACGTGGTAGTACAAGCCCGGCTTTGTGTATATGCCTACTACAAGACAGCTTGTTGTGCTTCCTGTGTGAGAGCAGCAAGCAGACAATCAGGATACCTTGGACGAAGATAACAGCTACTGATACTTTTACACAAGAGGCAGCCGATAAGTGGTGTGACAGTGACTGATCTGACTCTCTGCCTCTGGCATGTATAGTTTGAACTCAATATTTTTACGACATGGAACTTCATTATTACCTTCCAGTTTTATTTGCATCTTTAATAGGAAGATTATGACTTTTTTTAATATGAGCAGAACATTTTTGCTTTACTATTTTAAACTTGACTTTGTGCACACTGCTGGAGAAGTACAATACCCAACCTGCACCAATCTAGAGGAGTCAAATAGAGGCACATGGCTGGTATATATATTTTTCATCTGGGATTAATGTGGTATTTTATGTACTGTATATAATCGAGAAGTGTTTTTTTTAACTCAAAAAATTGTCTGGGATGTTGGATTAACTGCCTTGTAAATAATGATGTTATATATAAATTGGAAATGATGCAGTCTTATGGTTCATTTTAGTTTCATGGTACATGTATAGGTAAACATGTTTAGCAAAAAGTGAGTTATTTCCAAATAGTTTGTTGATCAAGAAAAAAAGGAGTGCTCTGTTTTGACAAGTACACCAAATATGCTAAATTCTCTTTACCAGATTCTCTCTGTGTGTATGTATCAAACATTTGCAAACTTTTTTCTGTAGCAAAAATCTGCACTTCTTGGACTTGTATTTGAGAGTCTCTAAAGCCATTATGAGTGTACAAGTTTGTAACTCCAAGCTTCTGGCCCTAAAATTCTGAAGATTGTGACCGTGGTTGACAAGTCTACAGCATAATAAGGCTAGAGGCGCACTATCTGTGGAAGAGCTTGGACACAGAGGGGTTCAGCTGTGCATGGTAGCCAATCAGCTTCTAACCTCAGCTTGTTCAATTAAGCTTTGACAATAAAACCTGGAAGCTGATTGGCTTTTATGCAGAGTTGCACCAGATTTTGCACTCTTCAGTTTTAGTAAATCAACCCCAGAGACTCATTGGCACAATTATTTTCATGCCCATAACATCTGAATATCTCTAAATCCAGCAAGTTGTTTATTGACAAGTCTATTTAAGAAGAGATTGACAGTTCTATTACAAATCAGTTTGGAGAGTGCACAATATTGAATTTTTTTTGCACAAAAATGTTGACCCTCAATCTGCTATCCTAAATATCTGCCACGCCAATGCCCCCAAAGTTTGTATTATTCTTATTGTGCGTGCTGTCCCCCTAAAGTGAAACTTTAGTTTTGTGTAGAGATTAAAATGTATGTATAGGGAAACCTTTTATTTATTTAGTTTTGCCTCTAGTAAAGAATCATCACAACCTCATCAAATTTATATGGTTGTTCATGTCCCTACTGGGTGGAATCACATTCTCTATTTGTTCTGGTGACCATTGTCACTGGGGCAGATAGTAATATGAAATCCAAAATTTTATAGTTCTCAGCTAGAATAAAGGAAAAGGGTAAATCTTCAAATGAGAACCCATGTTCTTGTAAAAGCAGAGATTTCCTCCCCCTTTCTTGTGTGTCTCCTGGACAGAAAAGGGAAGTAAATCTGCCCAACAGCAAAAGGCAGCACAAAATAAAATAAAAAATAAAAAAATGGCTATACATATACTTTAATGAGATCATAAATGGAACAACTGTTATGTCAATTTTTAGCGTCATAAAGCTTGAGTTTACCAGAATATGATTGGTCTGCTAATTCTGCAGCCTCTCTGGTTGAAGCATGTTGACTTCAATATCTTGTTATATTTTTACTGTAAAGTAGTCATGTCAAACTATTATTTCTTTTTTTTTAACCTGGCTCCTTCCTTGTTGATGCAGCTGTATTCCAGTTGGCAAAGCAACGCTTCCTTACCTCATTTTTTAGCTTAATACTGCAAAAAAATGTTTACCTGAGATCCAATGTTTTAGGCCCCCTTAGGTCAAATGTTCTAAGTTGCAATCATTACTATAATGTTAGGTGCCATAATGCTGTAATCTTTTTCAGGGAATTAAGTAGTCGTAGCCCTGATAGACATAATGAAGATGCAGTTCACACCACAGTTTTATTTGAGTTTGACATGCCTGGTGTAGAGGACTGCGGCCTCAACAGAATAAGCCAACTGTCCCATTGCACTGAAAGACTGTTAATCATTTCACTTATTTTTAAAAATAAATGTTTTGAGGGTCTCTTTTATATCTTGATCTCAAATTCTGTATATACTCAGCTAAACTATTTATTTAAAGAAAATACCTCATACTGATATTGTCATACTAGATCACTGAGAGCATGGTAACTTTTGACAAGTCTACCTTACGTGACCCATGTTCAGTATGTGCTGCATAAATATTATGAGACTGCAGAATCAAGCAATAGGATGGCCAGTGCTTTTTGTTTATTGGGTTTTGCTATTCTATGGGGGAATTGCTTTGCTGTACTAAAGTTACCAAGTTAAGTTGATATATATTCACCTGGGACTACTCACAATAACATGTTCTTTATATTTTTCATGTTTCAATTGATTAATTTAAGTGTATTTTTGTAAGTGCTTCAAAAATGTGCTCACAATGAAATACAGAAGAAAGTCAGTATGTGGCATTTTTTTAATTAAATTAAGACCACGCTTTATATGGTTTATGTGAGCACAACATTAAATAGGGTGCTTGATCAGTCCTCTAGCTTTCAATGTTTTTTCCCCACAGTATAGAGTAGTTTGTGCTCGAACACTTTCAAGTCAGTGTGTTTGTAGTTAAAATGCATAGCAGGAATTCTCATGAACGAGCAGATAATCACTGTATCATCTCAGTATGGAAGTCAGCAGGAAACTTTCTTATCATGTTAGACTTGTACTTTTTTTTTGACCAGAAGGCAAATTAGGCATGACAATCTTATATGTGGCCATGGACTTTTTATAATTATTAACCTAGGTATAAATCAAGTTTTTTTGCTGACTTTCACATATGATTATTTTGCCTTTAGTAGCATTATTTTTTCCATAAGATACCGTAAGGCCGCATTCACACATAGGCGATCCGACTTCAGGGGCGACTTTGCTAGGCGATTTGAACGCTACTTTGAGGCGATTTCAGAGTGACTTCAGCATGAATTTGAGGGACTTACAATGCGACCTGAAGCGACCTCCATGCCAGGCAACTTTGCCTGGGGCCAATCAGAGAAGGGAGGAGGGGGTTGCCTGGGTAATTCGTGGGGAGTACCTGTGTAAATTATTTTCTTTTTCCTGTAAAGTCGCTTCAATATAGATGGGGATCTGACTTGGAGATGGTTTCTATTGTATTCTATGGGCACAAGTCGGATAGAAGTCGCCTTGAAGTAGTACAGGAACCTTTTCTGAAGTCGCCTTGAATTCGGAGTGACTTCAGTAGTGTATATTAAGACTGCTCCCATTCATTTCAATGGGATGTTGGATGTCAAGCGACTTGAGGCGACTTGGGGAGACACAAGTCAGATCGCAAGTCGCATAGGTGCATTTTATATCTAAATTCTTTTTATTAATTTTAAATAATTTACAAATAGATACAGCACAAAAAACAACGTTTATAAAGGGAATACGTATTTACAACTCGTACATGACACAACAGAAAAAAAACTATAACAAACATATAATAGAGGTGTATAACCTAGGACCCTGTTCAAATATCACGGCAACCATAAATATTCCCTAAAGAGAAGGAAAGAGATAACAGGAGAGGTAGGAGGCTTCCCAGATCTGATAGTGAATAACCTGACTGATCTTCACCGAAATAGGTCTAGTAACTACCAGATCCCTCTACTTAATCTGCACCTCTCTCCCCCACCCTCTCCCCCCCCCCCCCCCCAATCTCCCATACACCCCTTACTTCATGTGTTGTGACATGGACAAAAAAGCAAACAAAACAAAAGCAATCAAATAGTGATGTTTAGGGAGAAGAAAAAGAAAATTACTTTCATTCTTTTGCTTATTCTTTCCCTTTTTTTCAACCTTCCCATCTCTCCTTCCATAATACTCACCTGCCCTTCACATTTTTCCTCCCTCCCTCCTTATCCATTTAGGCCCATAATAGGCATTCAATATTCAGTGAATTAGTAACCACTATTCCATAAACTGTGAGTTTATATCTGTGTATCCTAAAAAATATATATATTCTCCCACCCTTTTGCCCCACCCATAAAGGAGATAATGGGGGGGAGGGGGGGCTCTGCATAGATCGGACAGGATAAGCAAATAAGCAAGAGAAAAAAAAAGAAAGAGGGGTGTAGTTACCTACGCTAACCTCTGTTCTTTTCCCATCCCCTAGCACTTGAGGATTCCTCCACTATTCCTTCTCTCTCCTCCTCCTATGCATTTTCATTACCTACATAACCTATATAAACCGAAGACTGTTTAAATTCAAATCAACCTCTTGGTTTTTGTTTTTTGTTTTTTATTTTCAATATTTCGGGATTAATACCTTCACTGAGCTCAACAAAAATTGAATAATTGACATTTTATATTTTTTCCTAGACTCTCTAGTTGTATGAAATAAACATTACCAAGGGTCTTGCCCAATTTCAGAGTTACATTTGTGGATAGAATGGAGGGGTCTTGGAAAAGTATCCACAAAATGCTGAGGTTGCCTAAATCTCCAGACATCCCATGCCGAAGAGCCATGTCTGGCTCTTAATTCTAATAATGAGCAAAGGGCATTCCCATTCAAAATTCCCTTTCATCTCAGATAATCTGAAGTTGTCCAATTTAAATAGGGCTTATTCTCTTTCCTCGGTGGGAATAGTTTGTACCCAAAAGTGGCATTAAAGTGGAGTTCCGGACAAAATATGACTTTTAAGATAAAAATACTCCTAGAATACTCATGCCTCATGCAGTGTAATAAAGGTATGCTATAAACTATGCCCAGTTTTCTATTTGTGCAGCATTATTTTCTTACTTTGTGAAGTTCCTGTACAGCGTGGGCATCTGAAGCCACAGTGACCTTCTTCCTGGATTCCATGCATGCTGGCTACCCAGCATGCACCTGCCGATCTTGTGCATGTGCAGTGCGGTGTAGCTTGGTCAGCTTGACATGGCATGGCTCCAGTAACATTTAACAGAGAAATTTGATTGTCTATGTAAAATCTTGGTCAGTTTGAAATCGCACTGGAGCAGTGCCATGTCAAGCTGACCAATATTTCCCATAAATGCCAATATTATATGTTACTGGAGCCATGGCATGTCAAGCTGACCAAGATCTCTTTGATTAGTGCTGCATAGTGAGGAGTGAAAAATGTGGGTGGAACTACTACTTTAAGATACTATTGTACTGCCAATTCATATTTTTATGGAGATTATCCCAAACTCTTAAAGTTTTTACTGTAATAGAGGCTGAGTCTTTAGACAGACCTCTGTACTGGCTTGGCAATCATCACGTTTATCCTACCCAACCAGGATTATCTGCCGATAGTGTAACTATTAAATTCTATTAAGAAGAGGTATATAATTATCTTGATATAAATCCTTCACTAAAGGAGATACATTTATGCCCAAGTATCTCAATTCCTTCTGTTTGATTAATATTTCAGACTTTTCTACATTAACCTTAAAATTTGAGATCTCCCCATATCTTTTTAGTATTATCAATATACAAGATTTATATATCACCAACAGTTTATGCAACACTCTACAATAAAAAGGGGGACAGTACAATTACAATACAGTTCAATAGAGAAGGAATAGGAGGGCCCTGCTCATGGAGCTTACAATCTAAAGGGAGGAGGAGGTGGTACAAAAGGTAATGGTTGTAAGGGGATGATATGATGGAGGGACTCAAGTACAGTTCTGGAGGTGGGGTAGGCTCCCCTGGGGGGGGCAGCTGTGAACAAGGCTCCAACGCCAATACTCGTTAGCCTATCGCTGTAATTGTACATGGGTGAGAAGAAATAAATTGGAATATTCAACTTTGCACAGTGGTGCCGACTCTTCATTTGACTTTGCTTCTATGGATATACTGAGTGAGTGGAGGGCACTCTGAGTCAGAGCCCCTGAGTGGAGAAGGTTTGTGCATTTAAGAACTTTTTTATCTAATGCTGCACTTATCTGTGCGGTGTTTCCGCCTCTTTGATTCCACACTCTGTGTGTGAATGAGCAATGGCTTGGGAGCTATTGGAGGCACTCGGAAGGGAGGAGGAACCAGGAGAGGATCAGGGCTGCTCTGTGCAAACCCATTGCACAGAGCAAATAAGTATAACATGATGGTTATTAAAAAAAAAAGAAAGGAAGAAGTCCTGTCGTCACTGCACAGATTTCAATAGTATCCAGCTGCCTACATGATGTGGTACATAATTCAATACAGGCAAGTTGGGTCAATAAAGCTATAGAGATTTTTTTTTTTTTTACAAAACTTCAGTTTTAAAGCTTTCAGAAATGTGTGAACACGTGTATTAAAGAGAATCTCAAGTTACAAATAATGTGTGCTACTTTGCCATTCAGATTTTGCCAGTTGGCTGAGCTATATCTTCATCCAAGACCTTTGCTACCAGTAGGTCAATACTGAAAATAATTCTGCAGGTAATGAAGTTTGAATGCCTGAATTCACTGATTATATCCCTCTTCTGGGTCAGTGACCAATGTGTGACACTGGAGGATGGGAATCAAAGGTATCAGCAAAACCTAAAAGGAGTTGGCAATTGCAGACATAGTTTTCAAACATGACAACTTAACATTACTAGGTAGGGATGAGATTTTGGTTTGACTGAAATTCTATTTGCAGTTTGTAGACACCACCAAAAAATTGTCCCAAATGGCCAGTTCAGCCAAAACAAACAGCTAGGTATCCTGGGAGATGTCTTTGATCAAATAGATCTGGGGATCTGTCAATGTGTGATGGAGTGCAGTAGGTAAATATCAGTAAACATCAATGGCTATTGCTGGACGACATCATTGATGATAGAATTACACCAAGTAATGTTTTTTATTGTAATTTTATTGTAATGTAATTAAAATACTTTTTCTAAGGTGTTAGTGTGTTTATTTACATTTGTTTTTTTGTGAGAATGTGTAATAATTTATGCCTGCAATCATTCTCCTGGGAGGGGGCAGACATCTGGGACCCCCTTATTATAAATGGGCTTTAAGATTACACTGTAACCCCCAATAATCCTCACATCCTCTTTGGCAAAATAGCTCCTTGTCTAGTACAGGAAAGAGAGGGGTGTACACTTGCTGCCCTCCCTTTCTTGACCACCCAAGGTTTGCGTAAAAGTTACACCATGTGAAGCCCCCACTTTTTTTTTTTAGATGTGTATTGTCACTTTTAAGAGACTATATAATACTATTCCAAAACACCTCATATATTTTTAAGAATGTTATTTAAAGAATTTGTCTATTAGCCATGAAAATGTCCAGAGAAAACAAATCTAGTTGCTGTTTTCTCCTTTCATAGTCTTCAGTGGGGTTCAGTATTAAGCTTAGGGTTTGACGAACGTAACTCAAACCAAATCCAGGTAGATTCACTCATCCCTGTTCATAAGTAACAGTTTAAAGAAGCCATATTAAAGTGGTTCTAAAGCCTAAACAGTTTTTACCTTAACCACTTGTTGACCACAACAGTTTTTATCTTAACCACTTGTTGACCACTTATACTGCGGCAAGGTGGCTCAATACCACGAATCACCGTAGGTGTACGTCAGTTCGTGAACTCGCTTTTGTGGGTGTGCGCTCTCTCATTTGCCAGTTGGGGAGCCAATCAGCGAGTCCAGTGGACTCAATGTTTGCTGGCCACCCGTAATCGTTCCCTGTAGTGACAGAATGGGGATCTGCCTGTGTAAACAAGACAGATCTCCGTTCTGACAGGGGAGATCACATAGATCCTGTCTTTCTGCTATGCAGGAAGATGAATCTGTGTGTTTCCCCAGTCACACAGCCCCCCATACAGTCAGAAAACACACAGGGAACACATTTAACCCCTTGATCGCCCCTGATGTTAACCCCTTCCCTGCCAGTGTCATTAGTACAATGTCACTGCATATTTTTAGCATTGATTAGGTGTCCGATCTGTCCGCCCCAATGTCGCAGTCCCACTAAAAATCATTGATCGCCGCCATTACTAGTAGAAAAAAATAAATAGTAAAAATGCCATAAATCTATCCCCTATTTTGTAGACGCGATAACTTTTGTGCAAGCCAATCGATATATGCTTATTGTGATTTTTTTTTTTTTTACCAAAAATATGTAGCAGAATACATATCGGCCTACACTGATTAATACATTTGTATTTTGAATTTCTTTTGGAAATGTTTTGTAGCAGAAAGTAAAAACCACAGAGGTGATCAATTACTGTTTGGGCACAACGTCGCACGACTGTGTAATTGTCAGTAAAAGCAAGGCAGTACCATATCGCAAAAAAATGGCCTGGTCACGAAGTGGGTAAATCCTTCTGGGGCTGAAGTGGCTAATGCATTCCTTGCATTAAGGTAATAAGTGTTCAAGCATCAGTATCCCCCCTCACCCCTCCCCCTTTTACTTAACTAACCCCTTATTTGATCCAGCTCTGTGCACATCTGCAGTTCTCTCCCCTCCCTTCCGGGTCTCACTTTGTTTGCTTGGGGCACCAGGAGCCATTGATTCCCAATGCTGTCAAAGCTATTGAGGAGGAGGAGGTGGGGGGGCAAGTCCTGCTGTCTCTGGATGCAGCATCAGAGCTTGAGAGCAAGCATGCACACGTGCTCCCAAGGGAAGCGGCTACCTGTGGGGGCACTGGACATGGAGGAGCCAGGAGTGCTGGTGGGGGGCCCGAGAAGAGGTTTGGGGCTGCTCTGTGCAATTCCATTGCTCAGAGCAGGTAAGCGTAGAGATATTTGTTTTTGTTTTTTTTTTTATTTCCTTTTCAACCACTTTACAACCAATTGTCTTCCATGTAAATTTGTAACAACTGGAAGCCCTTTTAATGAAATTACTCTACTATAGGTGACCCTATATGGTCAAAGAAGCCGAGTTCAGCAGTGTGGGTGGCTGGAAAATTAATATTCCCTCTCATTTTTACAGGTATATGCTTACTTGATACATATACTTATCATATAAGTGAAGTGTAGCCCAACCAAAGATGAGTTGGTCTGTAGGTGCACTGTGGGTGTTTCGATAAGGTTTGTCTAATTAAAAACAATAGACCCTCTGCAGTCTCTAATACTGTCACTGAGATCAGAATACAAGCAGGAAACAGAGAATATATTCCATGTAGCTGTTCCTTTTCACAAGTTTATAAAATAAAAGCATATGGATCCTCTTTAAAGCAAGATTAGTGCTTTAGGCAATTATTAGGCAATTATAGGAGCTGCTATAATATATACCACAGTTCACTGAACAGAATAGGCAATAATGATGCATTAATCCTCTTCAGTATAATTTGTAAAGTATTTTATTTTCTTGATCTGAAGAATAGTTAGAACAGCTGAGAAGGCAACTGCAGTATGGAGTAAGGAAGGCACACTTACCCATGCACTGCTATATATTATACAGCAGGTAAGAAAGCTGAGAATACGAATAGACTCAGGTTTGAAATTGACGAATGCTCTCCTGGGCATTTAGATCTGTAGCTCTTTGAATTACATGCTCAAGCATTTAATCATAAAATAATGCGCCAATTTTATTGATGAGAGTCTCAAACTGCCGGAGCAAAAAACTTTATGTGATGTGAAGAATAAATTAAGAGGTGAAGATCCGAGTACTGAGCTATCTAGAAATCACTTTTATCTAGTTTATGTTCATATATTTATTGCAGAAAGTGTTATGAGGGAAAAAAAAGCCTGTCCGTGTTCAACAGGGAATATTTTAGCACTGAGGCAGTAATTTTATTGAGTGTAGGTGACCATTAGACATACCCCCCTTCATTGGACATTAAACAGAAAGGCAGATATTTTTACATGCAAGCTAACCTAATGCTCCACACACACACAACTACATTTAAAAAGTTTTTGGAGAGCAGTTCTAATTTTTCAGCCTTCCACAGGAAGAGTTAATAACTTCTTTGCCAAAATAGTGCTGTGGCTATTGGATTGCATGGCGTGTTGCATGCATGCCACGCTGTGCACTGTAGCTCATGGGCTACATATCAGATGATTGCTGCATTTTGTATTGGGTGCCTTGTGAATTGCACATTGAAATGTGTGGTGTGGAGTGCAGACAAAATGCTTCACTGTTGCATTTATAGTTCAAACAGAAAGCTTAGTTCATTTGTTTGTTCTCCATGGTCCCACTGTAACTAGGAGCGTAGCCACCCACTCTATCTTACTCCAAAGATGCACTAGGGACTATGGGCCATGGGCTACAGACTCTGGGATGTGTAGAGTGCATAGAGTAGTGCCCATGACCATATCGAATGTGCACTGCTCATTTCAAAGAAACTGAAGTGAGGGGAAAAGTAAGAGATTTGGGGGCTCATGGGGGATGGTGCAACTTGCAAGGAGGCAAAAAAAAAATAGTACTTTCATAAAAAATTGATTACAGGGCCATTAACAGATAATTTCACCTTTTGTAACATGTTACATCCATATTCAGGGCGTAACAGGTTACAGATGCACTGGCCCCCACTTCCCCTGATCCCCCATATTGACAGTTAGTGGGGGATCCTGCTGTCACAATCTGCAAAAAATGCGGTCGTGCGGGGCTCTGCCTACCTGACCATGTCATCCATTCACACTGTGGATGGGAAAACTACACGGTCCAGCAGACTTTGTGGCTGTTGGCTTGTAGTTCTCAATGAACTACCACGGCGCTGTTGAGTGCTGTGGTAGTTCATTAAGTCTTCCTGTCACAGTGTTACTGCCTGTCCATATCGAAGGTAAGGCCAGACAGACACACAGACATTTTGCAGGACTGTGACATTACACCCACAATCTGCTGATCATGGGTGCAATGCTTTACAGGTCCATGACAAAAAAAATGCATATTTTTTTTTTACCTTCAAAAAAATATGCATTTATTATTTGTTTTGTAAAGGTGAACTTATCCTTCAAATTGTGGATGCATGTGGTTTACTTTTGAAAAAAACGGATAGCATTTAGTCTCATTGTTAGGCCTCATACACACAGGCGTATCTAAAAAAATGACCAAAACGTCGGGTCCGACGTCAAGGAAAAAAGTCGACGTTTTTCGGCATTATGCATTGGCGTTTTTGAGCGTTAGTGAGCGTCGGCGTCAATAGGCGTTTTTTAAAAAAAAATCATCCCTCTGCTATTTTTCAACCTAAAAACGTTGGCGTCAAAAAACGCCGGAAAACGCCGGTACAATATTAGGTGGCGTTTTGTGGCGTCGGCGTCAAAAAACGTCAAAACCTTACAGCCTCAGAACGCAATGGCCATGGGTTCTACTTTCTGCTCACTAACGCCGACGCCACCTACAGCTCAAAAACGCCGACGTTTTTATGGGGCCATTGACTAACATGGAGAGCTGCAAAAAACGCCGGCGTCAAAAAACGTCCGTGTGTATGAGGCCTAATGGTTCAATGCACATCTCTGCTAAATTAAATCTATGTGTCCAGTGCTAGTAAATATAAGTAGTAATTGGTGATTGTCAAAGATTTTTTAAAATTATTGAAACATAACTAACCCAAAATTGCACATTTAAAAAAAAAAAAAACTTAGCATAAACATTTGGGATGGCGATAAGAGGTTTGCATATAGACACATATACAGTATTTCAATGACCGAACATTCTTACCTGTCCAGCATAATGGTTCTGCGTTTAATTCTGGGCCCATCCTAACCTGTTAAAGAGAATTCAAACTTTGAGCTGGGATGTGCTTTAACCATTTCCCTACCGCTGTATGCAGAATGACGGCTGGGAAGTGGTTCAATTATCCTGACTGGGCGTCATATGACGTCCAGCAGGACAACAAGCCTGCGCGCACCTGCGGGGCTGCGCAGCGCGGTGATTGGTAGTGTGGTGTGTCAGTCTGACAAACCGCATCTCCTATCAAGGTAAAGAGCTTCTGTCAGAAGCTCCTTACCACGTGATCAGCTGTGTCGAATCACAGCTGATCAAGATGTAAACCGGAAAAGCTGCATATCGTCTTTTCCTCTACTCGTGTCTGCAGACGTGACTAGATGAGAGCTGATCAGTAGCACTCCTGACGGGGGGGGGGGGGGTCTGCGCTGATTGTTTCAGTGCAGCCCCCCTAGGATCTTCACCCAGGACCACCAGGGAGCCCACCTAGGACCGCCAGGGAATGCCCACCCATGGACCACCAGGGAGACAACCAGGGAAGCCCATCCTGACCACCACGTAAGGAGCACAGTGCCCAACAGGGATGGCACTCAGTGCCATCTTGGATGCCACCCAGGACTGCTAGGGAAGGACCACCAGGAAATGCCGCTTAGCATTGCCACCTATCAGTGCCCACCAGTGCCACCTATCAATGCCTATTAATGCCACCTATCAGTGCCCAGTGCCACCTATGAGTGCCCATCAGTGCCGCCTATGAGTGCCCATCAGTGCCCGTTAGTGCTGCTTATCAGTTCTGCATATATGTGCCTCATCATCAGTGCCCATCACTGCTGCCTCATCAATGTAACCTCATCAGTGTAGCCACATCAGTCATGGCGAAAACGTACTTATTTAAAAAGTTTTGTGACAAAAGAAAAACTTTTTTTTTCAAAATTGTCGGTCTTTTTTTATTTGTAGCGCAAAAAATAAAAACCCCAGAGGTGATCAAATACCACCAAAAGAAAGCTCTATTTGTTGGGGGAAAAAAAGATAGATATTTTGTTTGGGTACAGCGTCGCATGACCGTGCAATTGTCATTCAAAATGCAACAGCACTGAAAGCTGAAAATTGGTCTGGGCGGGAAGGGGGGTAAGTGCCTGGTATTGAAGTGGTTAAGACTGCTATGCATTGGGATTGAATTAGTTACACATATGTTCTATATGGATATAAAGATTTGCAGGCATACAGTAGATTAGAGTGAGATTGCTCTGGCAATAACGGAGGTAAGATGCATGGAAACTTTGCATTACCTTTTCATGTGTTGTAAGATTTCTATTTCTTTTCTATAAAATAAAAGACAGATCACCATGATTAAACCTTTAAACATGACTATACATTTATTTTTTACATAATTTAACACTGTAACATTGCATTTGATAAAACTTATGAAAGGTTGTTTCTATAAAATCCATTATGTTGCTTTGTGCTTGATCATAAAATACAAAGTCTAAGGAAAAAATCCATATAAACATGCAGTGGCTCTCAAAAAGTAAAACATTAATCGAGATGTAGATTCCAGGTTTTAGTTGCATTATCTGGGATTCTAGTGGCAGCCACATGATCCCACCACCATGTTTCTATACTTCTTTAATATAACATTGGAGCTGTCATCAAAATACAAGACAGAGATTCCCTGAAGTTCTGTAGGGGCACAACATGGCTTTGGAACAGTTTCAGGATTAATGAAGTGAACTAAGGTCTGGACAATTGCGTGATTAGTGGCATTCATGTAAGAGTTGAGTGGAAAAGCACATTCTCCTTCACAGTAGTAAGCAGAATATCCTTCTGGGGCGATTATCCAATCTTGCCAGCCAAGGTCACGGAAACTCACATACAGTTCATGCTTTTTGCAGGGCTGTTTCAAGAATCGGTGCCCACTATTACTAGTGCTGCTACCCATAAAGCTCTCTGTAATATTGGCTAATGGAAGGTTGTGTTCATTTACTGCCCTTTTTTCTTGGTTTGTATGTTTACTGCTCACAGAACGACTACTACGTAGGTGAATTGTTGCAGTTTTAAAAAATGCTACCATAAATGGCTGCTTTTCCTGTGGTCCACTTCTGTCAACAAGACCCACTGATCGAGGTGTAACACTTTTCCTGTCCAGAGTTTCTATTCTTATTTGTAGTCCAAGGTTGTCCCGAGGATTCTCCACCCAAGTATTGCTTGATGCAGTAATGTCAAATGTCAACCATCCACTTTCTGCACCTGTGATTATCTGGCTGTCCAGCTTTAACAGCTGATTAGTATGTTCCTGAAGCACTTGGTAGATGCTGATCCGGTAGGTTTCATTATGGTTAGTTGGATCTTTATATATGCGAAATTCAGCTGCTGTCATTTGGTCTCCAACTGGAACATCAGCAAGATCAAACCTAAACTCTTTGCTGTAGCATTGGTGACAGAATTTGGTCTCATTCTCCACTAGGTTAACAAAACTCATGACAAAATCTGCATCAGAAAGAAAGTGGTTTTCATGAAGAGGGACAAGGGAAGGATCATACTTGGTTAAAAAATTAAAGTATTGAAAATCATCTTTTCTATCTTCTCTAACACTCAATGAATTGTAAAGATTCATCATGAATATTGGTGCAGATGTCTTCTTCTCATGTAAGTGAGGTCTTGGTCTATGGGGCAATCCTAAAACAGATAAAATTTCTCTCTGTATCTCTCTGCGTTCAGGACCCTTCAGCCGCCACTGGACAAAACTGGAGTTCACATTATCTTCAACCATTCCATCTGATGTTATGAGTTGCATAGAAAAGTAGAAAAATATTACTATGGCGGTTCTTCTTCTGCTGCCCATCTCAACAGTCATTTCCATAGGGCCTTACTGCAATAGAGAAAACATGCAATCAAAACTCCACTGAAGACATCAAAAATCAGATAAAGTGCCACCTTAAAAATAAACATTCTTAGAATAGATATCCTAGTTTTGTTGGAAGATTTAAGGCCTGTGTCAATGGACTTTGTTCACTTCAAGCAGTTTTAACATTCCCATACTAATCTGCAGGAAGACTGAAACAGGTCATTGAATTCTGAATGGTCTCGAATGAGAGTCAAACTGATTCCATTGACACAGGCATTTAACAATATAAATATGATGTATATAAAAGTCGGCACTAAAATCAACAATATATTACTAGCTGCTGTAATACTATCAAAAAGTGATATAATATATAAAAAAATAAATTTGTATATTTTCTTTTAGGATATATATATATATATATATATATATATATATATATATATAAATAAATATATATATGATCCGTGCTGCCTGGTCTCATGCAAAGTGACTGCCCTATTGCATAGTAACCACAGGTGGTTACCAGCTTGGTATGGGCACCATTCAGAGAGCACCATGTGTATTTCTCAATGAATGCAAGGCATTCTCTGGACGAGGTGGATATTATGCCATCACCACATGCTTCTCCACCTAGTCCAATCAAAGAATGCATTTTATTCATTGAGAAAAATGCAAGGCATTCTATGAATTGTGCCCATACAGAGTGATCCACCCTTTGTGTTTACTATGCAGCCCAGGTATGGGATGTGGCAAGACAGCAAGGATCAGTGTAGTAGCAGTGACTACAACAGTGATTCTCCAATTCCACAGGATTATCCAGGTATGGAACATATATATTTGCATTGGTCCAAGCTAGAACATACCTGGAAGTCAGTTTAATACCTTTCTAGGGTGGAGGAACAGCTACTGGAGTTTAATACCTTTGAGGCCATACCTTTATGTTGTGGAGGAAATCTGGGTTACTGAACTACAAGAAGAGTCTAATTCAGACATGTATATGTAGACATGTATACACTGGATTGATTAAATATTGTGTTCAGGCAATTGTGGCTGTTTGTTCTGGAATCATAAAGGACTTTGGACTGCACTGGTTGCACTTCATATTGTCCTAAAAAAAAATGCTTTGCACATTTTTTTTTTTTTGGTGCAGCTTTTTGCTTTGCACAATTTTAGCTGCTTTGCACATATCTATAATAAATGTTTTTTTTAATATACGTAAATACACAGACTGCATTCCTATATATAGTGAAAATGCCATTGTGAATGACGGAAGCTTACATTTGTACCAAGAATTTTGTCTGTAAAGCACCATACAAGATCAGAATATCATACAAAAAATATCACTTTCGAAGCAATTGTATGATAATCCTATCATTACTACACAACTTTCGTCCAAAATTTTCAGAAGGAACAAACGGGAAAAGTTTTCTCGTATGACACCAGATCGTATGATTGTTGTTTAACCCCTTGCTTACTGGGCAATTAGACCCCCCTCCTGCCCAGACCAATTTTCAACTTTCAGCGCTGTTGCACTTTGAATGGCAATTGCGCGGTCATGCAACACTGTACCCAAATTAAATTTTCATAATTTTTTCCCCCACAAATAGAGGTTTCTTTTGGTGGCATTTAATCACAGCTGGGTTTTTTTTTTTTTGCTAAAAAAAGAAAAAGATTGAACATTTTGAAAAAATGAAAAAAGCTGTTTCATAGTTTGTTATAAATTTTTTGAAAACAGGTAATTTTTCTCCTTCATTGATGTGCACTGATGAGGCTGCACTGATGGGCACTGATGGGCTACACTAATGGGCAATAATAGGCTGCACTAACGGGCACTGATTGGCTCAATAATGGGCACTGATAGGCTGCTCTGATGGGCACTGATCAGACGGCACTGTTGAGGTGGCACTGATGGTTGGCATTGATGATTGGCACTGATGTACACTGATAGGTGGCTATGATAGGTGGTGCTGATGCGCACTGGTAGGTACGTCACAGCTGTTGTCATCACTTCCGCCGGTTGGCTCTGAGGTGGAACGCACGCCATTTACAGCACGATCATTCATTCTACCCGATCGTTCGTTCCACACACTGGTTTTCTGCTTTTATCTTGTAAGTAGCATTTTATGCGCAATAAATTTTACTATACTACAGTCTGCACTATGGAATCTCCTTTTATTTTTTGAGCTCCCTGGATCCATTTGCTGTTATAAGTCAGGCCTTCTCTGCAGTCCATGTTTGATCAAGATCTCTACCCTTACCAGACCCTAGCCTTTATGATCTGCTGACTGAAAAGCAGTAGGTCATTTGTTCTGGTGAGTGAGGGCACGAGAGGGTTACGTTGGGCACTTGTCACTAAGAGCACAGTTTTATATGGAGCACTGAAGAGCACTTTATGCACATTGTCACTTTTATGCAGTTTTGGATACAGTCATTGTTTCATCACTGAAATTTGGACGTTTTGGACTTTATGTGATATGATTTGACACAACGATTTTTTTGGTATACACTATCTGGGTTAGCGCTGTTTATTGAAAACATAACACTGGTAGGTGACACTGATAGGCAGCAATGATTGGTGGCACTGAAGATGAGGCATTGATTGGCAGCACTGGTTGGCATTGATAGGTGGCACTGCTGGGCACTGGTAGGTGTCACTGTGGGCACTGGTAGGTGGCACTGGTGGGAAATGACAGGTGGAACTGTCATGGGGCACTGGTGGGCACAGACAGCCATCTGTGGCTCTCTGTACGAGGGACCGATGTCCCTCTGACAGAAGCCAGAGGTGATCAGCTTTTTTTTTCATCACGCTGTCAGTGCGTGAGAAAAAAAAACGCTCATCGATCTTTTGTTTACATCACATGATCAGCCATCACTGGCTGACAGCTGAACACCTGGTAAGGGGCCGAGACTCCGATCTGTGATCAGCTGAGTCTCGCAAACAGCGCATGTTCGGGAGGACATCTATTGACGGCCTCCCGGCAAAGTAGATCCACGCTGTACCTGTCATAGTGCGGGCATGAAGGAGTTAATCAGTACAGTTTTTGTCCGAAAATACTATATAAATACACCACATCACTTTTGAATTTTTATTCTGTCATAAGAGAATTTTCGTATTTTAGTAGCATATTAATTATCGATTTATGGATATGGAGACTAGCATGCAAAAAAAAAAATTACAAAGAACAAAAAGTGCGCCTCTAAGTGCAGTATTGGAGTAAAAACATAATTTATTAAAAGTGGTAAAAACCTACTCACAATGGTAGTATTCAGGTAAGCGTTGCAGTTTCAAGCCACTGCTGGCTGTGTGGGAGTCCTGGAGGAGGTGCTCCTGGGGTGAAGAAGGAACTGCCTGGCGGTGATGCGGTGGGAAGGAAGCGTCGGTGGCTCCCGGCGTTTCCTCCTCCTAGCCACTGATGGAAGTACCGATCGTTCCGGTCCGTTCGTTCCCAGCAGAGAGCCAAAAGTCTCCTCTTGTCCAGTTAAACACAGGAAGGGTAGTGATTCGGCGACGCGTTGCGGGGCTCCGGCCCCTTCTTCAGGCCGTGTGCTAGCCATACTGGAGCAGGGAGAATTTATAGGCAACAAGATGGGAGGAGTAAGGTTTGAAAGCCCGCCTCCTCCTA
>BLSH010482448.1:51757-65681 GCA_018402905.1 Glandirana rugosa | reverse complement strand
TACAGGTAAAAAAAAAAACCGTATTTTGTCACACAAACGTCGCGTCAGGATTCATTCAAAAACAACCTGAGAGGGATACATGGATTCTACTGCATACTTGACCTCTAGTTTCTCAGACATGTGTGCCACCCACTTCCACACCTATCACCTTGATAAGCATCATCCACTTGACTGAGACATCGTGACCGTTCCGACGTGGAAACCCTTCATTGGCTTGAAGATATCATTTGCTGTTTCTTGTTTTTCACACGGAGATTCACGTCATAACCTCATTTTTGTATTAAATAATTTTCACCATTTTTGGATGAGTGTTACACAGCCAGCAGTGGCTTGAAACTGCAACGCTTACCTGAATACTACCATTGTGAGTAGGTTTTTACCACTTTTAATAAATTATGTTTTTACTCCAATACTGCACTTAGAGGCACACTTTTTGTTCTTTGTCGTTTACTATAGAAGTTCGGTTACTTCCCAAAGGTGCAGCCTTGCCAGTGCTACAGAGTCAGTTCACCTACTACGAATAGTTCCACTATCCACACCTTCACCCACCGTGTGTACAGACTCTTTGATCTCCAGTTCATACGTCATCTTAGGTACATAGGGAGAGTCCAACAAAAACTTACTTAGGACTGCGCTGCAAACACACTGTTTTATGCCAAAAAAAAAAATGGACATTTGTCAGATAATCTCATTGTGTGTACTAGGCTTAATGGGGTTGTAAACCCTCAAGGCTTTTCACCTTAATGCGTTCTATGCATTAAGGTGAAAAACCTCCTGTAGTGCAGCAGCCCCCCCCAGAGCCCCCCTTTTACTTACCTGAGCCCGATCGTTCCAATGCCAGGGACGAGCATACCTGCGCCAGCCGGTGTCCCAGGTCCTGATTGGAAAGATTGATAGCAGCGCAGCCATTGGCTCCCGC
Organism: Glandirana rugosa; assembly: GCA_018402905.1. Lineage (NCBI taxonomy): Eukaryota > Metazoa > Chordata > Amphibia > Anura > Ranidae > Glandirana > Glandirana rugosa. The sequence continues at coordinate 64,762 of BLSH010482448.1, read as the reverse complement.
TGCTGTCAATCAAATTCAATGATGCTGGAGCCAGGGGGGTGGGACCAAGTCCTGCTGTCTGTGTCAGTGGATGGAGCAGCAGGACACTGGAGCATGCCCGCATGTGTGCCACGAGGGAGAGCGCTTCTCCGTTGGGGCACTCGATGTGGGGAGGAGCGTTGAGCGCCACTGAGGCAACCCAGAAAAGGAGGATCAGGGCCACTCTGTGCAAAACCACTGCACAGAGGACGTAAGTATAACATGTTTATTATTTAAAAAAAAAAAAACTGAAACTTTACAACGCCTTTAAGGAGGGCAGATTTTGTAATATGCAGATTACCAAGCTGTCTCTGTGCCCACCTCCCCACTATTGTCCCATGGTGAACCCATTGGTTAAGGTGGAAAGACGTCTACACTGTTCCTAAGAGAGAGAATGAATCCTTCCATGTGCATATGGGGATGAGAGCAATGGGGCCCTCATGAACAGTGTTCTTTTCAAAGAAAGGATTTCTTTTCTTGAATTGTGTTTACAGTTTTGTGACACATTTTTTTTTTTTTATTCATTGAAAAAGTTTTCATCTTAGCGAAGTCTGGACTTCTATTTAACACGTTGCTTACAGTGCTCTGCTCCGGATTTAGATACTACTAGGAAAAAAGCACATTGTTCATATAGTCTGTAAAACAAACTTCAGCAAGATTCCCAAGAACATTATTTGGGCTTCAATGCTTTTTGTGCCTGCGTATTTTCACATTCGCATCTGTTGCCTTGAACTGCAAATTTGATGTCACAACCACAATACTGCTTTTATGACTAAACTGAAAACATCAACATCTGTTCACACATTACTAGGAAGAGCCATCATCCAACGGCTAATCACAAGGCCTGGAATCCTTGTGCATTCAGAAGCAAAGTATTTACACATTGCATCTCATTAAATAAATTCCCATGGAGTTAGACGGTGTAATGTATCTTCTTTGTGCTTTTTTTCCCTTGGCCTCTCTATTTCCATGATCCTGTAATCCACCCAGTAAAGGAGTAAGATCATGTGAAGTTTCATCTGAATGAGCCAGTGACCTTGACTATGCACAGCTCAGTTTATTCCTAAATCTTCATTTGTACAGAGTCAAAATCAAGCTTCTGTGCAGTGAAATGGCTTTACAATGTTTCAATAGCAACGCCTTGGGGGGAAATATAATGATGTAAAGAACAATTCAGTTACTACTAAGTAGTTTGCTTCTAATTAACAAATGAACATTATATATCAAAACTGTTTTTTGTAGAAATATCTTTAGTTACTCCAAGTTTAGTTGTTACTCAACCTCCTCCTACCTATTGCATATGTGTGTATAAATAGGGCAAACAATAAAAACACAAATCAAGCACTGCCACCCTTCATTGTGTGCTGACTGATTTCCAAACACTGACAATTCAGATTTAAACTAGGCTAATACACTGCCAAGTATTACACATGGTAAATAATACACCTGTTAACTGAAGTGTTTGTGTGGGTTTAGGTAGGATTAAAAGTTTTATTTTTTGCTGTCTGTATCCATTTGGGGGCATTTCCCTTCATGTTTGGTCCCAGAGACTCAAAAGAAAGCTGTACAAAATAAGGGGAATTACCCTTTTAGACTGTTTTCACTATTGGAAGATTTATTCTTACCTCTTGTTCTGGCAATCACGTTAAAATTTTGAGTTTCACAGCACTTTTTGTTTTGGATACAATGGTCACCAAGGAAAACAGAGAGGACAAATCTAAATTAAGTTGATGAAGATTTTAACCCTTCAATCCAAAACTTAAAAAAAAAATTTGGGCTGCATATAGACTTTAAAGTGGTTGTCAACTCGTGACAACCATTTAAACCTACAGGTAAGCCTATGATAAGGCTTACCGGTAGGTGCCCTGCATATCTTATAAACCTGCACAGTTCAGGAGCTATGCAGGGTACTAGCTGTGCCGACCTTATTTTGGCACATGCGCAGTGAAGAAACAGCCTCCGTGCCGTTTCTTCACTGTGATCGTGCCGTGACTGGCGGCTCCCACGTGCACATGCATGAGTGACGTCACGTGACAGTCAGAGCCGGAGTCGTGGCCCCGGAAGGAAGAGGGGCTGAAGATGGATGTCGCCAGCACAGGGGACATCGCTGGATGTCGCTGGCTTCGTTTGCAGGTAAGTGGCACATAATGAATGATTCTACTTTACAGGGGAATGTAGAGGAAGTAAACCCTATCTGGGTTTACTTCCTCTTTAAGGCTGGGTTCCAATTAGTGCGAATTGGATGTGGGTTTCCAATTCAGGATAGGAAATTGTGACTGGCTCTCAATGGAGCTGGTTCACATATCTCAGGAGCGGCTTTGGAGCGAATTGCACAGAGGTCCTGTGCATCTTTGGCTCTGTTTCAGATCCGAATTCAGGCAAAAACCTGGGCCTGATTTGTCCCTGCAATGGAGTACAGGGACACATAGGCGTATGCAAAAAAATAATTCAAACGTCAGGCCCAACGTCAGGAAAAAATCAGTGTTTTTTTCGCCGTTTTGCATCGGCGTTAATGAGCGTTAGTGAGCGTCGGCGTCAATTGGTAGTTTTTTTAAAAAAAATTGTCCTCTACTATTTTTTAACCTGAAAATGCCGGCGTCAAAAACGCCGGTTAACATCGGTACAGCATTAGTGAGCATTTTGCCGGCTTAGCATCAAAAACACAAAAACGCTACAGCCTTGGAGCGAGCTGGTCCCACGTTCTATTTACAGCTCACTAACGCCGATGCCCTCTTCAGCTCAAAAACGTTGGCGTTTTTATGGGGCCATTGAATAACATGGAGAGCTGCAAAAAACGCCAAAAAAATGGCATCAAAAAACGCCCGTGTGTATGAGGGCTAAAGATGTCAGTTTATGAAACAGAGAAAAGCTGCGATCCTGACACATACACACAGCTGTTCTCTCAGGTTTTCCAGTTTATGAAACTGAGATGAGGAGTGGAGAGCATGTTCTTCACTTCTCATCACAGGACACACCCTTCTGTCATACACTTTTATACAGATGGTCATTTTATGAAGGTGAGATCTGAGGATTTCACTGGCCATCTCTGTAAAATATCTCTGTCCCAGATTCTCCAGCCCAGAGGTGGAGAATCTGGGTGAGAAGCTGCCATGATGTGAGGAAGAAAGCTTCTTTTTTTTCTAATATCAGCAACAGCAAGATTAAAGATTGATATAAATAATTGTGTTTATGTGTGTATATATGTGTTTTTATATATACAGTATATATATTTACAATATATGTGTGTGTATATATATATATATATATACACAGTATCTATCAAAAGTGAGTACACCCCTCACATTTTTGTAAATATTTTATTCTATCTTTTCACGTGACAACACTGAAGAAATAACACTTTGCTACAATGTAAAGTAGTGAGTGTACAGCTTGTATAACAGTGTACATTTGCTGTCCCCTCAAAATAACTCAACACACAGCCATTAATGTCTAAACCGGTGGCAACAAAAGTGAGTACACCCCGAATTGAAAATGTCCAAATTGGGCCCAGAGTGTCAATATTTTGTGTGGCCACCATTATTTTCCAGCACTGCCTTAACCCTCGTGGGCATGGAGTTCACCAGAGCTTCACAGGTTGCCACTGGAGTCCTCTTTCACTTCTCCATTATGACCTCACGGAGCTGGTGGATGTTAGATACCTTGCACTCCTCCACGTTCTGTTTGATGATGCCCCACAGATGTTCAATAGGGTTTAGGTTTGGAGACTAGTGGGTTCTAAGTTTTTCAGCTGTAAAAACGCACAAACGCCCTAAAACGTGCAAAAATGTGGATCCCCAGCGCTTTTGGGCTTTTTGATCCATTGAAAGAAAAAACGGTAATAAATGCTAATGCGCAAAAATGCGGAAAAACGCTAGTGCAATAACGCTGAAAAGCGCTGGAAAACTCACTACAAAGCTACTGACAAATGTTTGTTTATCGTCCTGTGTGCATGAGGCCTTAAACTCAGCTGCTCTGTAATCACACAGGTATCTCAGGAGATCGCAGGCAGCCCTTCCCCTACTACACAGATGTCACGTGTTCTCAGAGGAAAACCTTCTCACATCTCTTTGCCTTGTGAGAACAAATACTCTCCACTTCATAAACAGGGTGCCAGAGGAGATGATTTTACTCTGAGAACTGAAATGAGATAAATTATCTCTGTTTGATAAACATACACCTATTTCTATCTCTGTTTTAGCATAATTGAGTTCTGGACTATAGGTAACCACAGACAGACAGATTTTCTCCTAAGAATGATGGTGGAGAGATAGAAAGAACTATCTATGCATTTGACTTGAGCAAAACCAGGATTTTTATGGTTTTATTACTCAACTTGGCGGTTCAGAGGCACACATATATCAGAAAGAGATTGTAACTTTTGCTGGATGACTAAAGCCAGTATGAGAGAGGCCCTCCTCTGAAAATGGATATGTAATTTATTTTATAATTACAGAGAATGCAGAAGGAGGAATAGAAACACTTTAAGGTGGGTAGCAACACCCAAAATGTTAAGGTGGCAGGAACAGAATTTGCAACTATGTCAGGAGGATCTTGACAATAGGAAGTGATATATGAAGTCAAAGATTGCGTTTACCTCCTTAACTTCACCTATAGCATGTATATGTTGTTATGCTACTGTGCCATTCATTCTGAGTAGCACCGCAACACACCTTGCCAATGGATGTGCAATGCAGCAAGCTACAATGCATGGCAACCTACTACCATGCAATGTAGTGTGCTCTATCACAAAATAAATGTCTATATTTTTCTGGTGCATTAGGTAAAGCATAGGCCCTAAGCATTTTTAGCAAAAAGAGTAAACACAGTTGATTGATAAATGGCTTCAGCCAAACACTAACCATGAGTGAAAGAAAAGTTATAATTCATATTCTCTGAAAATGACCAAGAAATCATAAATTCTGGCAGGGTATGTAAACTTATGTAAACTGTACCTGTCAACGGATGATCCTTTTTTTTGAAGGTTCTTAGTGGTTTTGAAGCCTTACGGTTTTTCAGTTTAATGCATTCTATGCATCAAGATGAAAAACCTTTTGTGCTGCAGCTCCCCCCAGAACCCCCCCTTTTTTTTCTTACCTGAGCCTGATCCGATCCAGGGACGTGCATGAGAGCAACGGCTCCTGGCACTGTCTCCCTCCACATTGGACAGATTTAGGGCAGCTGGAGCCTTTGGCTCCCACTGCTGTAACTCAAAAACTGTGACACGGAAGCGGGGGGCGTCTGTGTCAATGGACGTAGCAGCAGGACTCAGGAGCGAGCATGCATGGGTGCCCCCATGGAAAGCAGCTTTCCGTGGGGGCACCCGCCAAAGAGGACAGGCCTGGAGCACCGGCAGGGGACTCCAGAAGAAGAGGAGCGGGGCTGCTCTGTGCAAAACCATTGCACAGAGCAAGTAAGTATAGGCAGATTATTTCAATTTAAAGAAAAAAAAGGCTTTAGTAACACTTTAAGCAGGAGTAACGTTATCACATATCTTTGAAAACTTGCCATAATATTTTCCAGTTTAGGGTTTTTAGCATACAAATTTGACACTGGTAGATTACAAATCTCTTGACTCTCTAGCTACCTAATGTTTACTGAACTAATTCTACATGATTTTTATGTGTAAGACACAAGGGACCATTTTGTTGCCCTGTGTACAACCCCCTTAAAATTGAACACTTCTTCTAACAGTCCTGCTACATGATATGGTTAATAGCATAGCACCAAGAGCAGTGGTACGAGCAATCATATGTAATTACTCTATACCAACAAATCAGAAAAATGGTTTGAATTAAGCTAGCTAACTCATACACATTTTATGGGAATGATGTTCAGGGCCGGTTCACACCGGTGCGGGAAACCCTGCGAATCCAATGCGGGTTCTTGCATCGCACCTGAATCGCAGGCAGTTCACACTGCCCTATGCGATCAACTGGGAGTGTCAATACAAAGTTAATGACACCCCCAGAGCGGTTCGCAGATCACAGTGAGAACTGTGAATTCGGACAGGAATCGGATCGCATGGGTGTGAACACCCATGTCATTTGAAAGTGGTGCAGACAAAAAAAAGGGTCCTGCACGAGTTTGGTCTGAATGTTTGTATGGCTGAATTTGCATCACACAAACATCGCATGTGATCTGCACAGCAATGCGGTGTGAATCACATGCGATGTCTGGCATCGCAGCAGTGTGAACCGGCCCTCAATCTGGTAATGTACCTAATTGCTCTAATACACTATTCTGTTAAATAAAAAACCCATAAAGTCTATAAATCAGTGCTGCAGACAATAGAACAGAAGATAGTATATATATATATATATAGAAAATAGAATATATAACCTTCTTCCAAAATTCGAATTTTGAATAGAAATGATTAGAATAGAATAGATAATAATAGAATAGAACATAAGAGAATACAATAGACTAGTAAAGAATATAATAAAATAGAAAGAATATAATATATAACAATTTTCCGAAATTCAAATTTTGATTTTTTTTCTAATCCAGCAGAAATGTTTCAAATCCAATATAAATTTTTCGAATCCGATAAAAAATTTTCAAATCCGGTAGAAATTTTTTGAATCCCGTAGAAATTTTTTGAATGCCGTTTAATTGTTCAAATTCGGTAGATTTTTTTTTGAATTTGGTAGAATATTTTTCGAATGTGGTAGAATATTTTTCGAATGCAGTTGATTTTTTTTTTTATTTTGATCGAATTTTTTAGAATTCGGTCAAATTTTTTCGAATTCAATGTAAACACGGTGGTTTTCCATTCTATGAGGGGGGGGGGCATGACAGATCTACTGATCCCTGTGCTTGGGATCAGTTAGATCTGACATGTCCCTGGCAGTCCAACCCCCATACATTTAGAGCACACTCAGGGAACACAGTTAACCCCTAGATCGCCCCCTGCAGGTTAACCCCTTTACTGCCAATAACATTTATACAGTAATCAATGGATATTTAAATTTCTGATCGCTGTATAAATGTCATTGGTCTCAAAAAAGTGTCAAAAATGTCCGACATGTCCGCCGCAATATCGCAGTCCCAATAAAAATTGCAGATTGCCGCCATTACTAAAAAAAATTGTAAAATTAATTTTCATGGTCTGTAAATGCAGCAACTTTTGCGCAAACCAATCAATAAACGCCAATTGCGTTTTTTTTTTACCAAAAATATGAGGAAGAATATAAATCAGCCAAAACGGATGAATTAGTTATTTGATATTTTTTTTACGATACGTATTTAGCAAAAAGTAAGAAATATCGTTTTTTTGCAAAATTGTCGCTCTTTTTTTTGTTTATAGCAGTGATCAGAAATGATGCAGAGGTGATCAAATACCACCAAAAGAAAGCTCTAGTTGTGGGAAAAAAAGGACGCAAATTTTGTTTGGGTACAACGTCGCATGACTGTGCAATTGTCAGTTAAAGTGACGCAGTGCTGAATCGCAAAAAGCACACTGGTCCTAAAGTGGGAAATCCTTCCGGTGCTGCAGTGGTTAAATAACTGATCAAATAATTTAGAAAGAATATATATATATATATATATATATATATATATATATATATACACGTGTATATGTGTGTATATATATATATATATATATATATTTGCACTCATAATATAGAAATAAAATGATATATATAAATATATATATATGACCTTAACCCAAGAAGCATGTGTAAGTTATACTTACATTTTGTTTGCAGGCGGCACTGATGGTGATCACTGTGAATCAGGAAAAAATGGTTGTGTAATAAGTCTTGAGCAATTGAAATGTTGTCCCAGTGTCTTCTGGTGATGTTGCAGATCAGGCTACATGTTTGTTTCCTCTTCTCCAGAAACAGAGCTTCTAAATGCAGATAAAGGCAATGTTTCTTTTATGCAGATGTTTTACAAGTATCTCCAGGGCTCCGGTTGAGATAAGTAGTTATCTACATGAGATGAAGCTTGTAGTATTGCTTGCAGAACCAGATCAGCGAGAGCGGTCTCAAGTCACAGGGATTCCAGTTTAGCAAAATTCTTTGAAGAAGGTGGTAAATCCGCTATGTACTGATCCAGGATGTATGTAAAAGAAAATATGAAATGACACAAACTTTAAAAGGGTCAGAGTGGTCCTGGGTTTAAATGGAATCTTGGAAAGTGGGAGGGTGTGAAAAGGAAAACAGTGACACACCTTTGTAGACCCTAAACAGTGAATCCCCCTCTGTAATCAATGGGTGTGATTTCTAATTTGCATTCACATGTACAAAAACAATAGGAACCTATGGAGATGCAGTTTTGTGTTTGTAATGTATGCAGTAATGTAAAACAGCAAACTGAACCATAATAGCTTAGCTTTCTTGTAAATACCAAATACATCATAGTCAATGGAGGAAATCCTTTATCACCTAGGATAAGCCAACAGGTGCGTGCCTATACTAATATGGATTTTGAGTTAAGTCCTCTAAGAACTACCACCCATACGATCACTATTCAAGTGCATCATTCTAGTGACCACACCATGCCCAGCAACATAATACAAAGTTTCCTGATTTCCAAGTATTATGACACTGGCATGGGCTGCCTCTAATGCCACTGGTAAATTGTGACCTACTTTTGTTAAGATACTCTCCTGATTGTGATAATTTGGTAAGAATCATCCCCTAGCAAGATATGTTTGCACCTGACCTCTGGTCAGCACTAGTCAGCAAGGATGTAGCTTTTTGTGATGAGGCTCACGAGGAAAACCTTTAAAGGGCTCTCTGTCACTCTACTGTCAACCTCAAAGGCAATTCCCCTAATGATACAGAATACTAACTGCTTTCATAGCAGTTGTTTAAAGGTTCCCAAAGGACATGCATGTTTTATGTTCTTAAACATATTTGTCAATTGCTATCATTACCTGCAAAATGACTGTGTTGCAGGATTTGGCCCCTTTGTGCTTCTGGGCCTCATAGCAGTTGCATGGGCAATACTATTCAGAATACTTTATTAATCCCAAAGATTAATTTTGTAATTAATAAAGTATTCTGAATCTGAATACTATAGTTACATTCTTGCTTCTTGGGGAAGCTTCCCACAAGGGAGGTTTCTCAGCTCCAGCTTAAAAAAAATCAACACTGCTTGATCTTGAATTTTCATCTATTGAACATAACTATATTCCTATCTGTCACATGATGTTTACCGTTAAAGTGGGTCTACTAAAACTCACACTTCACATGACAGAATTACCAAATCATATTATTTTAGGTTTAATCGTGCCTCTTCTGGAGCTCCCTTTTGTCAAGTTGAAAAACCACATACCTTTGGCTAACAGAAGCATTGTGGAGTTTTCACATTATTAGAGATTGCAGAAAAACCTATTTTAAGCAGACAGATCATCACTGATATATATTGCAGAAAGATAAAAGTATCAGCAAAGTAGAACCACAAAGCTCATATGTACAGTGAGCAAATATGACCACCCCACATACTGCATATGTTTACAAACTATACAAAACTGTGAAGTTATAAAAAATATATTGATAAAATTGAAGTTTTTGCAGGAAGCCAAAAAGCACAGCTCCAATTCTCACCTGCTGAGATACAGTTGTGCTCATAAGTTTACATACCCTGTCAGAACTTATGATTTCTTGGCCATTTTTCAGAGAATTTGAGTGATAACACAAAAGCATTTCTTTCACTCATGGTTAGTGTTTGGCTGAAGCCATTTATGATCACTCAACTGTGTTTACTCTTTTTAAATCATATTGACAGCAGAAACTACCCAAATGACCCTGAGCAAAAGTTTACATACCCTGGTGATTTTGGCCTGGTAACATGCACACAAGTTGACACAGGGGTTTGAATGGCTATTAAAGGTAACCATCCTCACATGTGATCTGTTTGCTTGTAATTAGTATGTGTGTATAAAAGGTCATTGAGTTTCCAGACTCCTGACAGACCCTTGCATCTTTCATCCAGTGCTGCACTGATGTTTCTGGATTCTGAGTCATGGGGAAAGCAAAAGAATTGTCAAAGGATCTGCAGGAAAATGTAGTTGAACTGTATAAAACAGGAAAGGGATATAAAAAGATATCCAAGGAATTGAGAATGCCAATCAGCAGTGTTCAAACTCTAATCAAGAAGTAGAAAATAAGGGGTTCTGTTGAAACCAAACCACGGCCAGGTAGACCAGCTAACATTTCAACCATAACTGGGCTTTTTTCCAAGAGGAACGGGCAGCTTTACCATCTGAGAAGATAAGGAATCTCATCAACAAATACCACAAAAGAATTCAAGCTGTCATTGATGTTAAAGGGAACAATACATGGTATTAAGTAAAATTTTGGTCTCATCACTCCAAATGGCTTGATGCCAGAAAGTTTGAGGCTTGTCTCTGTGCTGTTTGGCGTATTGTAAGCGGGGTACTTTGTGGCATTTGCGTAGTAATGGCTTTCTTCTGGTGATTCGACCAAGCAGCCCATCTTTCTTCAAGTGCCTCCTTTTTGTGCATCTTGAAACAGCCACACCACATGTTTTCAGAGAGTCCTTTATTTTACCAGAAGTTATTTGTGTGGTTTTTCTTTGCATCCTGAACAATTTTCCTTGCAGTTGTGGCTGAAATCTTAGTTGGTCTACCTGACCGTGGTTTGGTTTAAGCAAGTAGCGAGTTTGAATACTGCTGATTGGCATTCTCAATTCCTTGAATATCTTTTTATATTTCTTTCCTGTTTTATACAGTTCAACTACCTTTTCCTGCAGATCCTATGACAATTCTTTTGCTTTCCCCATGGCTCAGAATCCAGAAACGTCAGTGCAGCACTGGATGAAAGATGCAAGGGTCTATCAGGAGTCTGGAAACTCATTGACATTTTATAGACACACACTAATTACAAGCAAACAAATCTAAGGTGAGGATGGTTACCTTTAATAGTCATTCAAACCCCTTTGTGCCAACTTCTGTGCATGTTATCAGGCCAAAATCCCCAGGGTATGTAAACTTTTGATCAGGGTCATTTGGGTAGTTTCTGTTGTCATTTTGATTTAAAAAGAGTAAACACAGTTGATTGATAATAAATGGCTTCAGCCTAACACTAACCATGAGTGAAAGAAATGTTTTTGTGTTAGCATTCATATTCCCTGAGAAATGGCCAAGAAATCATGAATTCTGCCAGGGTATGTAAACTTATAAGCACAACTGTACATTGACTGATGGCAGATCCCACATATGTCCTCTCTGTTCTCTTTATTATTAGAGTTTAAAAACAAACAAACAATCAAATATGTCACTACACTAGATTTCATATCCCAGAGAACAAATCAGCATGCCTTTCATATACAAGACATACAATCCTAACTTGACGTGGCATTGTCATAAATTGATGGCCTTGAAAACAGGTCACATAGATATAGTTTTTGTATATGTTTTTGTATTATTCTAAAATAATAAATCATATAGGTAATTATATTCCTAAAAGAAATACTTTCAGACCATATGCTGCAATTGATTTGAATCGACAAAGCCCTTACAGCTCCATGCCTGGATGGATCACCAAGGGACATTGTGGTCACACCACATTTCTACTTACAAAGAACAAATCTTCAATTAAAGACCAATTGATGAAAATCGCTAGAATTATATGCAACATGAAAATACTAGAAACAATCAGTACAACTCTTCTTTTGGGTTTCTCTCCAACTACAGTGCACACATGAAGGTACTTTAAACCACTTCTTCAACCTCTGAAAAAACAAGGAATGCAGTACAGAACTTCAGTTGGGATTCATTACTATCAATTCACTGATTACAGCACAAGTTACAAGAAAATCAACAGCTTCACTACCTGAACATATTGCACTGCTATCAACCTGGCAAAGATCAGGACAATTTAGGCAACTACATCATCTCTCTACTTAGATAGTTGGTTTTATAAATATATAAGCATTCTACTTGGTCATGGTTGATCAGAAGGATTGATAATGTACAACTTAATGCAAGCTTTCCATAGTTTGTCTTCAATTAATATAGATATACTTTCAAAAAAAGAAACTCACTTTCCATTCATTTATAGACCTATGTTTCTCCATAAAGTACTCACAATTCTGTTTGTGAACACCCCAGATAAAACTAGAGGAGTAGCTATATGTTTCTCAAAATCTTTTCTATAGACCTGTTAGTTTAACTTCTATAGCTGGGAAGATACTGGAGAGTTTAATAAAAGACCACATAGATGAGTTCTTGTTGGATAAAAAGATTTTAAGCAACAGACAGCATGGATTCATGAAAGACAGAAGTTGTCAAACAAACCTGATTTCTTTTTATGAGGAGGTAAGTAAAACCTTAGACAGAGGGGTGGCTGTGGACGTGGTATACTTGGATTTTGCAAAAGCGTTTGACACCGTTCCCCACACACGGCTAATGTGTAAGGTAAAGTCTACAGGCTTGGAAAGATCAATTTGTAAATGGATAGAAAACTGGCTAAAAGACAGAATTCAGAGAGCAGTGGTTAATTATTCTTACTCTGAATGGTCTAAGGTTATCAGTGGTGTACCCCAAGGTTCAGTGTTGGGACCCTCATTTTTCAATATATTTATAAGTACCATTTTAGTGTTTGCAGATGACACCAAGCTATGCAGTGGAATAACTTCCTTGCAGGATGTCTCCAACTTACAAGCCGACCTCAATGCACTGTCTAATTGGGCAACTATGTGGCAAATGAGGTTTAATGTTGATAAATGTAAAGTTATGCACTTGGGGGCTAAGAATATGCATGCATCGTACATACTAGGGGGAGTACAACTGGGGGAATCCATAGTGGAGAAGGATTTGGGGGTTCTGGTAGATCATAAGCTTAATAATGGCATGCAATGCCAAGCTGCGGTTTCCAAAGCAAGCAAAATCCTTTCTTGTATTAAGAGAGGTATGTACTCCAGAGATAGAGACATTATTTTGCCCCTGTACAAATCATTAGTAAGACCTCATCTGGAATATGCAGTTCAGTTTTGGGCACCAGTTCTCAAAAA
>BLSH010482448.1:0-12217 GCA_018402905.1 Glandirana rugosa | reverse complement strand
CACGGGCGACATGTCCTTTAGTGGGTCAAGAACCTCTTTTTATTATTTAATGATGTTCTTTGAGAAAGGGCCTGAGTCCTTACATTATTCTCCTTGAAACTGTCTCCCTCTGCTCCTCTTAATTTGAATGTTTTTCCCATAGCCCAGACTAACCGTTGGTTCTTAGACTCCGATAGGACGGGTAGGTTCTTAGAGCCCGGTTCTATGTAACTCGGGGATGGCCACTTTTCTTTCTAATTGTCCCACCGTATACTCGAACTAGAAGGGGGAAGCGAAGTATAGGTAGGCCACAAGGTACATTCAGACGAGTTTGGTCATTGATTACTGATCTCAACTCGCTTGTGGACCTTCAAGCCCAAGACGACCAGGCAGGCTTGAAGCCCTGTTTCAGGCCCAGGTGCGATCGTTCGGGTTCCGTCCGGACCCGGACCCGGACTTTGTCCCGAAGTTCGGACGGACCAGCAGAACCCGAACTTCCAGGTGTTCGCTCAACTCTAGTCATTAGTTACTGGTTTGAGCAGACTTACATGGAACACCGGATGGATATGAAGCGAAGGGGGAAGATCAAGCTCATATGCCACCCTGTTAATCTTTCTTTTCACCGGTAGGGGCTCAATGTATCTTGGCCCGAGATTCTTGGATGGGCAGGATAGCCTCAGATTCTTGGTTGCCAATCAGACCCGATACCCTTTTTGTAAGTTTAATTCTCCTCGTCTCCCTCTGTCAAAGTTCCTCTTATTACATTCCTGAGTCCGGGAAAGAGTTTCTTGTAGTAATTTATTATTTTTCTCCAAGAACTGGGTGATTTCCTGTACAGCGGGCACCACACTCTCTGTTAACAGGTTAGGCAGAAATGTAGGGTGGTAGCCAAGATTCGCCCAGAATGGTGATTATTTGGTGGCCGAGTGGACAGAATTGTTGTCAAATTCAGTTACTGGTAGCAAGGAGACCCAGTCATTCTGGGAGAACGAGGAGTAGCAGCGGAGATACTGTTCGAGGGTCTGGTTGGTCCTCTCTGTTTGGCCATTTGTCTGTGGGTGGTATGCTGATGAAAATCCTAATTCAATCCCCAAAGCTGAGCATAGGGCCCTCCAGACCCGAGGTGTGAACTGCACCCCTCGATCCGACACAATATTAGTAGGGATCCCGTGAAGGCAGATTATCTCCATGATGAATGTTTTCACTGTCTAGGTGGCAGAGGGAGTGCCTTTCATGGAAATGAAGTGTGCCATTTTGGTGAGGTGGTCTACCACCACAAAGATAGTAGTGAACCCCGCAGACGGGTAATTACACTATAAAGTCCATGAAGATTTGGGACCATGGGCATTCTGGAATGGGCAGCGGGTTCAACAGGCCCCAAGCTTTGGTTCTGTCTGTCTTGTTTCAGGCGCAGATGGGACAGGAGCTGACATACTTCCTGCAGTCCTCATCAGAAGAAGGCCAGCAGAATGACCATGACAGCAGTTCCGCCGTCTTGCGACTGCTGAAGTGTCCGGCCAATTTGAGGTCATGACACAGTTCTAGGACCGTCAGACGCATCTCCTTTGGGACAAAGATTTGGGTACTGTACCACCATAGGCCATCCCTTGTAGCAAGTCTGGAATCTGGTGGAGCGTTAAACCTGACTAGAGACCGCCTAATTTGAGTTAAGAGATCCTCCTGAGTCAGCATGAAGTTCCAGGCAGGGAGAATTGTATCAGGAGGAAGAGCGTCTCTGGACTCATGAAGCATTCTGGACAGGGCGTCTGGCTTGGTGTTTTTGACCTGGGCCTGTATGTAATGTGTAGCTGAAATCTAGAGAAGAAGAGTGCCCAGCGGGCTTGATGAGGCTTGAGTCTCTTGGCAGTTCATAGGTACTCTAGATTTTTATGGTCCGTGAAGACCAGGACACGGTGTGAGGCTCCCTTCAGAAGGTATCGTAATTACTCCAGGGCAGATTTGATGGCCAGTAGCTCTCTGTCCCCAACATAATAATTTCTCTCAGGTGGTGTGAGTTTATGAGAGAAAAAGGTGATGGGGTGAAGTGAGGCCTTTGGCCCGCGTCTCTAAGAGAGAACCGCTTCCACTGCAGTCTCTGAGGCATCCACTTCAGGATATATGGCAGAGTTGGGTCTGGGTGCTAGAGGACTGGTGCCGAAGTGAATAGCTTCTTTAGTGACAGGAAGGCCACTTGAGCCTCAGGAGTCCAGTGAAAATGGGAGTTCTGCTTTGTGAGCTTGGTGATGGGGCAAAGACGGCAGAAAACCCCCTAATGAACTTCCTATAGAAGTTCGCAAAGCCGATAAAACGCTGGACTCCTTTCTTGTCTGCCGGTGTTGGCCAGTCAACGATGGTGGAGACCTGCTGTGGGTCCATAGTTGTACCTGTGACAGAAATGTTGAAGCCCAAGAAGGAAATGCTAGAGCACTCAAATGCACATTTCTCCGCCTTTGCATTTAGCCTGTGTTGCCAGAGGCCACTGAGTACTCAGTTCACATGCCTGCGATGTTCCTCCAAGAAGGGGGAGAAGATGAGGATGTCATCCAGGTAAATCACAACAAATAGCTCCAGGTAGTCCCAGAAGACATCCTTTACTGGGTGCTGGAACATGGCTTGGGCATTGCAGAGCCCAAAGGGCATTATGAGGTGCTCCTAATGGCGGAACCGAGTTCGGAAGGCCGTTTTCCATGAATCCCCCTCCCGTATATGGATGAGGTTGTAAGCCCTGCGGAGGTCCAGCTTGGTAAATATGGTGGCAGAACCAAGTCTCTGAAAGAGTTTGGGAACCGGGGGCAAAGGATGACTTGACTGTGACCTTGTTAATATCTCTGTAGTCAATACACGGCCTGAGAGAGTGGTCCTTTTTCTAGACGAAAAATATCCCGGCCCCTGCAGGAGAAGTGGAGGGCCAAATAAAGCCCTTTTCCAGGTTTTCATCGAGGTAGGCCTTGAGGGCCGCTAACTCCACTTCGGAAAGGGGATAGATTCTGCCAAAAGGAACTTCGGCCCCCGGTAGGAGTTCGATCGGGCAGTCATAAGATCTGTGGGACAATGCCCCCTTTTTACTTAACACATCTAGAAAATCATGGTAACAGCTAGGTGGTTTTCCTGGTCAGTGTCAGAGTCCATACAAAGCACAGAAGGGGATATCTCTTGAGGCTGCGGTATGTGGACTGTGAGTCCGGAGCCAAGATAGGCCTAAGATGAAGGGGAAGAGGGGGGACACGATGGTTTCCCATAATAGGAATTCCGCGTGGCCACAGGTTGTCTTGGCTGGTATAGGGATGGTCTCATGGGTGACCGTGCCTGATTTTATAGTGGACCCATCAACAAGGCAAATGAACATCTGATGAAATTTAAGTCGAAGGGGGATCTGGTGCTGAGCAACGAAGTTTAGGTCCACAAAACAGCTACAAGCTCCCGAATCAATGATATCTGGGACTTGCATACTCCCGCCGGGAAGCTGTAGGGAGAGAGAGAGGATAGATGAGACTTATTGTTAGTAAAGACAGTACTTTCCCTTTGGTAGTGATAGGACACTTACCGGCAGTTTCTCACCAGGTGTCCAGATCCCCCACAGTAAAGGCAAAGGTTGAGGGACATGCACCTCTGTCTTTCCTCCGGAGTGAGAGATGGGCGAAAGAGCCCAATCTGCATCAGCTCAGGGTGGTCCTGTGGAGAGGAGGAGGAGGTTGCGGCTGGAGGTAGCTTGGGACTCGAGGCAACATCCAGGTGGATGTCATTTATTAAATTTTTTTTATATACAATTTTTATTGCATTTTTTTTATTGTACCAACATATGTATATAAAGTATACCTATGTGTTCCTTTCATCATAGTACCACAGATGGGCCCTGTATTGAACCAGATGGTGTTTTGTTTTTTCGTATTATATTAGTGGCTGCCCTCACATGGCTTTGTGACTTGTCCTGCCTGTTTTTGGTTCAATAACGATTAACCGTTTACTTTGTTCTCCCTTTTGGTGCCAATATGCTTAATTCTGTGTATAGCACTATATAGGGTTGTAAGGCGGCTGTTGTGTCAAAAGTTGCGGTTCCTTTAAGACCTGACCCGCTCTGCGGCAGTTCCCTGTTTAAACTGCTTTAGCTGAAAGGCACAGCTGGCTGAGAATGCCTACTGAGTGAGTTCTGCTTTGCTCTGACATCTAGTGTGGTTAGTTTACAATTGCCTACCGTGGCTGTTTATTATTCATTTATTGTTTTAACTGTTTTTAATAAACTTCCTGTTGTTTTACTACATTCACTGGTGTCATTGGATCACCTTACAGGGGATTTACTCAGCAGTGGCACTTACCATATACAGTATCTCACAAAAGTAAGTACACCCCTCACATTTTTGTAAATATTTTATTATATCTTTTCATGTGACAACACTGAAGAAATGACACTTTGCTACAATGTAACGTAGTGAGTGTACAGATTTGTATAACAGTGTAAATTTGTTGTCCCCTCAAAGTAATTCAACACACATCTATTAATGTCTAAACCACTGGCAGCAAAATATTTTGTGTGCCACCATTATTTTCCAGCACTGCCTGGTGGATGTTAGAGGCCTTGCGCTCCTCCACCTTCCAGTTGAAGGAACTCTGCAGCTAGGTTGTTCCAAACATCTTGGAGAACTAGCCACAGATGTTCTGTGGATGTAGGCTGCCTTAAATTCTTCTGTCTCTTTATGTAATCCCATACAGACTCAATAATATGAATCCAGGGCTCTGTGGTGGCCAAACCATCACTTTCAGGACTCCTTGTTCTTCCTTATGCCAAAGATAGCTCTTAATGACATCGTCATTCTGGAGCACCTTCAGCCATTTTTCTGCACCCCAGTTCCTATGTTTTTGTGCATAGTTGATTTGCTTAGCCTTGTTTCCGAGTCAGAGGTATGGCTTTTTGACTACATTTCTTCCATGAAGATCACTTCTGCCCAGACATCTCGGGACATAAGATGGGTGTACCTGGACCCCACCGATTTTTGCCACTGCTGGACATATTTCAGTGTCAAAGATAAGTAAACATGATGTCTTACATCTGCTGCATTAAGTTTCCTTGGCTGACCACTGCATCCATAGTACTCAATGTTGCCAATTTCTTTGTGCTTTTTCAAAAGAACTTGAATAGCACATCTTAAAACCTCAGTCTGCTTTGAAATCTTTGTCTGCGAGAGATCTTGCGGTTACAGTATAACTACCTTGTGCCTTGTTGCTGTACTAAGTCTTGCCATGGTGTATGATTACTGGAACCATGTCCTGTGGTCTGATGAGACCAAGATAAACGTATTTGGTTCAGATGGTGTCAAGCGTGTGTGGCGGCAACCAGGTGAGGAGTACAAAGACAAGTGTGTCTTGCCTACAGTCAAGCATGGTGGTGGGAGTGTCATGGTCTGGGGCTGCATGAGTGCTGCCGGCACTGGGGATCTACAGTTCATTGAGGGAACCATGAATGCCAACATGTACTGTGACATACTGAAGCAGAGCATGATCTCCTCCCTCTGGAGACTGGGCTGCAGGGCAGAATTCCAACATGGTAACGACCTCAAACACACCTCCAATATGACCACTGCCTTGCTAAAGAAGCTGAGGGTAAAGTTGATGGACTGGCCAAGCATGTCTCCAGACCTAAACCCTATTGAGCATCTGTGGGGCATCCTCAAATGGAAGGTGGAGGAGCACAAGGTCTCTAACGTCCACCAGCTTCATGATGTCGTCATGGAGGAGTGGAAGAGGACTCCAGTGGCAACCTGTGAAGCTCTGGTGAACTCCATGCCCAAGAGGGTTAAGGCAGTGCTGGAAAATAATGGTGGCCACACAAAATATTGACACTTTAGGCATAATTTGTACATTTTCACTTAGGGGTGTACTCACTTTTGTTGCCAGGGGTTTAGACATTAATGGCTTTGTGAACAATACAAACTAAACAATATATTGTGCTTGTGGAACCCCAATATCATGTATGCTGCAACTTAACCATGTGAGAATTCCATGTGATAAAATTAACAATAAACAAAAATTTGCGCGAAAATCAAACCACAAAAATTATAAAAACATCAAATTGTCCTAATAGTCCAGAAAATGTGTGCACATAAATCACGATAACAGTCTAAAGAGGTAGTTCTCTCCCCTGAATCTCAGTGAAGACTGGTGAAAACGGTGATCTTCTCATATAAAGAAAAGCGTGTGCAAATTTCCATCACCACGTGAGCACCCCATAAGGGATATGCACTTACCGGAAGCAGGTGACCCTTTATTACAGAGGGTCTAACTCGCATGTGAATGAGCCCCTCTCGTGACTTCCGTCCTCCAGATCATAGACTCACCAATGCGTCCATGGATAGGATAACCGGATACAATGCATCCACGGATAGGATAACCGGATACAGTTGGTATATGAGGAAACACAGAAGGTCGCCAATAGTGCAATTAGCAAAAGAAGTGTTTATTGCACAGATATCCAAAAGATTTGTACATCAATCCAACAGGCAATAATGGATAAAACAAAGTTCAGCGGTGTCAAGAAAGATCCTCACCCTACCGGTTTCGTTCCAGTGAACGTCTTCCCGGCCATGACCAGATGCTCCTCACAAGATTTCTGACAGAGGAGTGAATAGAATTATCACAAGAGTTGTCCAAGAGCCGCAGACCCCTTGTGGAGTGGTTCGGAAAAATCTGGAATTAGCAGTTACAATCGTTTCAAAGAAAACAATAAGTAATGCACCCAACCGCCATGGCCTGTATGCACGCTCACCATGCAAGACTCCATTGCTCATTAAAAGCACGTTGAAGCTCATTTAAAGTTTGCTGCACAACATTTAGATAAGCCTATGAAATAATGGGAGACTATAGTTTGGTCTGATGAGACCAAAATGGAACTCTTTGGATGCCATAATACACACCACCATAACAACAGTGAAGTTTGGATGTGGGAACATCATGGTATGGGTGGGGCCATTTTTCAGGATACGGTACTGGCAAACTTCTTATCTTTGAAGGAAGGGTGAATGGAAACATGTACCAAGACATTCTTGATAAAAATCTGCTGCCATCTACCAGAACGATGAAGATGAAACGAGGTTGGACATTTCAGCAAGATAATGATCCCAAACACAAAGCCAAGGAAACTCTCAATTGGTTTCAAAGAAAGAAAATAAGGCTGCTGGAATGGTCCAGCCAATCACCTAACTTGAATCCAATGGAGAATCTATGGAAAGAGATAAAGATCAGAGTTCATAGAAGAGGCCCACAGAACCTTCAAGATTTGAAGATGATTTGCGTGGAAGAATGGACCAAAATTACACCTGAGTAGAGTTGAGCAGACACCTGGATGTTCAGGTTCGTCGGGTACGGCCTAACTTTGCGAAAAAGTTCGAGTTCGGCACCGAACTTGACCCGAACTTGACCCCGGACTCTGAATCCCATTGAAGTCAATGGTGACCCAAACTTTTGGGCACAAAAATGGCTCTAAAAAAGTCCTGGAAAGGGCTAGAGGGCTGCAAAAGGAAGCAAAATGGGGGTAAGAGTAGGACAAGTGCCCTGCAAACAAATGTGGATAGGGAAATAACTTAAAATCACAAAAAAAGAAAAAATGGAGGAGGAGGTGGAGGAGGTAGATGGAGGTGGATGTGAAGTAGGAGGTTGAGGAGGCGGTGACCGTGGCGGTGTAGGTGGAAGTGGCGGTGGAGGAGGTAGCCAACACTGTTTTTTGTTTGTTTGTTTTTTTCTAATTGGGGTAGTCCCCAAAATATTGAGACATATTAAAATAAAAAAGTATACCAGTGGCTGTGTGAGGCCGGTCTAAATGTCTATTCTGCACAAGGTACAGACAAGTCTTGTGGGATCCATGCCTGGTTCATTTTAATAAATGTTTGCTTGTCCACGTTGGCTGTGGATAGGCGGCTGCGTTTGTCTGTGATAACGCCCCCTGCCGTGCTAAACACACATTCAGACAATACACTGGCTGCACGGCAGGCCAGCATCTCCAAGGCATAAAGGGCAAGCTCAGGCCATGTGCCCAATTTGGAGACCCAGAAGTTGAATGGGGCAGACCCATCAGTCAGTACGTGTAGGCGTGTGCACACATACTGTTCCACCATTTTGCTGAAATGCTGCCTTCTGCTAAGAGGTTGCCTATCAGCTGGTGGTGATGTTTGTTGTGGCGGGCTGCTGACAAAGCTTTTCCACATTTTGGCCATGCTAACCCTGCCTTCTGAGGTGCTGGCGGTGCCACAGCTGCATTGGCAAACTCTTCCTCCTCCTCTGCCTTCGCCTTGTGCTTCCACTGAGCCCCCGGTGTCATTTGGGAATGCCCTCAGCAGTGCGTCTACCAGCGTGCGCTTGTAGTCACACATCTTCCGATCACGCTCCAGTGAGGGAATTAAGGACGGCATGTTGTCCTTGTAATGGGGATCCAGCAGGGTGGCCACCCAGTAATCAGCACAAGTTAAAATGTGGGCAACTCGGCTGTCATTGAGCAGGCACTGCAGCATGTAGTCGCTCATGTGTGCCAGGCTGCCCAGAGGCAAAGACAAGCTGTCCTCTGTGGGAGGTGTATCATCTGTGTCCTCCGTATCCCCCAGCCATGCTCCAGTGATGCCCACAAGCTGTGTTGGGTGCCACCCTGCTGTGAACACGGTTCCTCCTCCTCTTCATCATCCTCGTCCTCCTCATCCTCCAGAACTGTGCCCTGGCTTGAAATTTAACCTGGCCTATGCTGGTGCAGGAACCCACCCTCCGAACCACTTGTGAATGACTGGCCTGATAACCATGGAAATGACCCCTCTTCCTCCTCCACCTTTGCCACATCCTCTTCCATCATCGCCCGAAGTGTTTTTTCAAGGAGACATAGAAGTGGGATAGTAACGCTGAGAACAGTGTCATCTGCACTGGCCATGTTGGTGGAGTACTCGAAACACCGCAATATGGTACACAGGTCTCGCATGGAGGCCCAATCGGTGGTGAAGTGGTGTTGTTCTGCAGAGCGACTGACCCATGCATGCTGCAGCTGAAACCCCACTATTGCCTGCTTCTGCTTGCACAGTCTCTCCAGCATGTGCAAGGTGGAGTTCCACCTTGTGGGCACGTCGTATAGGAGGCTGTGAGCGGGAAGGCCGAAGTTCCGCTGCAGCGCAGACAGGAGAGCAGCAGCAGGGTGAGAACGCCAAAAGCGTGCACAGGCGGCCCACACTTTCTGCAGCAGCTCTGACATATCCGGGAAGTTTTTTAGAAATTTCTGCCACACTAAATTCAGCCCATGTGCCAGGCAAGGGATGTGCGTCAAACCGGCTAGGCTAAGAGCTGCTACGAGATTTCGCCCATTATCGCACACCCCCAGGCCGGGCTTGAGGCTCAGTGGTAACAACCACTCATTGGTCTGTTGTTCAATGCCCATCCACAGCTGCAGTGCAGTGTGGGGTTTATCCCCCAAACATATCAGTTTTAAAACAGCCTGCTGTCGTTTCCCCCTGGATGTGCTGAAGTTGGTGGTGAAGGTGTTACGCTGACCGGATGAGGAGGTGGTAGAGGAGGAGGAAGCGGAGTAGGAGGAGGAGGCAACAGGAGGCAAAGAGAAATGCACTGCAATCCTCGGTGGCGGAAGGACATGCGCTAAATGGCTAGCCGCCTCAGGCCCACCTGCCACTACATTTGCCCAGTGTGCAGTTAGTGAGATATAGCGTCCCTGCCCGTGCTTACTGGTCCACGTATCAGTGGTTATGTGGACCTTGCAACAGATGGTGTTGCGCAGTGCACACTTGATCTTGTCCCCGACTTGTTTGTGCAGGGAAGGGATGGCTCGTCTGGAAAAGTAGTGGTGGTTGGGAATCACGTACTGTGGGAAAGCCACCGCCATCAGGTTTTAAAACTGTCCGTGTCCACCAGATGGAATGACAGCATTTCAAAGGCCAGGAATTTTGAAATGCTGGCATTCAGGGCCAGGGATCGTGGGTGGGTAGGGGGGTACTTCCTCTTTCTCTCCAGTTTTTGGGAGATGGAGAGCTGTAAGCTTCCATGGGACCGTGTAGAAATGCTTGGGGATGGTGGCGGACATGGTGGCGTTGCTGTCACATGCTCTGTTTGCTGAGTGGCAGGTGACACTGGCACTGTAGAGGTGGAGGAAGAGGCCGAGGCAGCAGCAGAAGAGGAAGCAGGAGAAGGCCGAGACCTTTCTTGGATTTTGAGGTGCTTATTCCACTGCAGCTCATGCTTTGCAAGTATATGCCTGGTCATGCAGGTTATGTTCAGGTATAGAACATTTATGCCTCGCTTCAGGCTCTGATTGCACAGCGTGCATACCACTCATATTTTGTCATCAGCACATTGTCTGAAGAACTGCCACGCCGGGGAACTACTTTGAGCTGCCTTTGGTGTGCTAGGTCCCTGGGTGCGGTGGGTAGTAGCAGGCGTAATGTCTAGGGGACGGTCACTCTGCTTTTGCAACCTGCTTCCTCTTTTGCTGTGCTGGTGCCTCTGTGCGACCACCACCCCTTCCTCCAAACTGCACACGTCACTTGCATGACCTTCATTCCATGTGGGGTCTAGGACCTCATCATCCTCCACATCATCTTCCACCCACCCTTCACCACTGACCTCCTTGTCAGTCTGCACACTGTGGAAAGCCGCAGCAGTTGGCACCTTTGTTTCGTCATCATCAGAGATGTGCTGCGGTGGTGTTTCCATGTCCTCATCCTGAAACAGAAGTGGTTGAGCATCGGTGCACTCAATGTCTTCCACTTCTGGGACAGGGCTATGTGGATGGCCCACGGAAAGCACACCAGCAGAGTCATCAAAAAGCATAAGAGACTGCTGTATGACATGGAGCTCAGACTGCTTGGCTGATTTACAAGGGGCTGAGGTGAAAGACAGATCGCCATGGGGTTCAGGTGCCAACTCTGAGATTTCATCAAGGGACCGGGTGGGAGACAATGTGAAGGAACTGGAGGCATTGTCAGCCACCCAATCTACTAACGCCTGTACTTGTTCTGGCCTCACCATTCATTGAGCGGCATTCGGGCCTACCATATAACGTTGAAGGTTCTGTCGGCTACTCACACCTGAGGAAGGTGTTTCACTTGTGCGTGTAGCTGGCACAAATCGACCACGTCCTCTCCTTGCAACAGGAACTTCACCAACACCACCAACAACCATGACCACGTCCCTTATTTGATGCTTTCCTCATTCTGGACGCAAGTGTACTATGTAGCACTATTTATTAATAATAAAAAAAGAATAATAAATTATTATTCTTTTTTTTTTTTAAAACAGCAACGTAGATGCACTTTTTATTTTTGTGCAAGAAATGCACCGCTCACTCCTGTAGCAGGAACCTCTCCCTACACCAGTATGAGATGATTTTAGAATGCTAATTTGTCCCTCACAGCACCGACAGGAATCTGTCCCTACTGCAGTATGAGATGATTTTAGAAAGATAATCTGTCCCTCACAGCACCGACAGGAACCTGTCCCTACTGCAGTATGAGATGATTTTAGAACGATAATCTATCCCTCACAGCACCGACAGGAACCTCTCTCTACACCAGTATGAGATGATTTTAGAACGATAATCTGTCCCTCACAGCACCCACAGGATCCTCTCCCTACACCAATATGAGATGATTTTAGAACGCTAATCTGTCCCTCATAGCACCGACAGGAACCTGTCCCTACTGCAATACGAGATGATTTTAGAACGCTAATCTGTCCCTCACAGCACCAACAGGAACCTGTCACTACTGCAGTATGAGATGATTTTAGAACGATAATCTGTCCCTCACAGCACTGACAGGAACCTGTCCCTACTGCAGTATGAGATGATTTTAGAACGATAATCTATCCTTCACAGCACCGACAGGAACCTCTCTCTACACCAGTATGAGATGATTTTAGAACGCTAATTTGTCCCTCACAGCACCAACAGGAACCTGTCACTACTGCAGTATGAGATGATTTTAGAACGATAATCTGTCCCTCACAGCACCGACAAGAACCTGTCACCACTAGAGTATGAGATGATTTTAGAATGATAATCTGTCCCTCACAGCACCGCCAGGAACCTGTCCCTACTGCAGTATGAGATGATTTTAGAACGATAATCTTTCCCTCACAGCACCAACAGGATCCTCTCCCTACACCAATATGAGATGATTTTAGAATGCTAATCTGTCCCTCATAGCACCGACAGGAACCTCTTCCTACTGCAGTATGAGATGATTTTAGAATGATAATCTTTCCCTCA
>BLSH010482413.1:112681-124992 GCA_018402905.1 Glandirana rugosa | reverse complement strand
TACGTTCAACTGTTGACAGTGCCGCCACAGACGAACGATTCTGCATGCAACGGTCGTGAGTACGACGTGTTGAACACGATCGTCGTCCCGTGTGTACGGGGCATAAGGCTCGATTCAAATCAATGCATTTTGCTTTTCAGCGTTTTTTCACTGCTTTTTGCTGTGCTTTCCGCGTTGCCGAGATTTTATAGCGATTTGCATTTTTTTATATTTAATTTTTTTTATAATTTTTTTTGGTGGGGGGATTTTGTTGCTAGGCAGATTTACAACGCAAATCGTGGCAAAATCTCGGGAAAAACGCAGCGCTTGCATTCTTCTTGCATGCCCATTGAAGTCTATTACATGCAAAACGCTGCTTTTTGCATGAAAAAAAGTCCCCGACCGTTTCCAAAAACACAGAGGCACAAAAAAACATTGATGTGAACATGTTCCATAGGAACCTATGTTAAAAAAATTCCCTGCGTTTCTGCAAAATGCAAAATGCATCAAAAAACACACTAGTGTGAATGGAACCTTATAGTATCCTATGTGATATCATTTGCAAGGCCACTAAAGCAGTCCAGAAACTAAACTAGTTTATAGCATGCTCCTCTCAATGCTAACCACTAGCCTAGCACTAAGGCCTAAGGAGCTGCACATAGCCTTACATATCAGGATCTAATTTCAGTTCCTCTGCCCTCACACTGACCATGGCTGCAGCTCAGACCCAGAAAAGGGTTGCCACCTGTCTGGGATGCACCCAGAGTGCCCGTTCACACAGGGGCGACTTGCGATCCGACTTGAGTTGCCTCAAGTCGCCCCAAGGCGCTTGACATTTGATATCCCATTGAAATGAATGGGAGCCGTCTTAATATACACGACTGAAGTCGCTCCGACTTCAAGGCGACTTCAGAAAAGGTTCCTGTACTACTTCTAGGCGACTTCTATCCGACTTGTGCCCATAGGATTCAATAGAAGTTGCCTCCAAGTCAGATCCCCATCTACATGGAAGCGACTTTACAGTTAAAAGAATAGTATTTATTTTTAGGCAGCCCCCTCCCTCCCTTCTCTGATTTGTCAAGGCAAAGTCGCCTGGCAAAAGTCGTGTTGTAAAGTCGCCTGAGGTCCTTGAAGTTGCGCTGGAAGTCGCGCTGAAGTCGCCTAGCCCCTATGTGAATGCAGGCAGACAGTTTGGGTTTTGAATCATGTGTCCAGGTTTCAGGGCAGACTGATTAGTCTCCTTATTCTACATATTTTTACAAAAAGAAAAAACCAGGCAAGAAAAAAAACATTCAGTAAAAATGACATAATAAAGTGACAGAAGAGAAATAAGGATCAAACACTGATAAAGAATAAAGGGAAACACAAATACAAAGAAATAAACTAAACCCACATCATTTGAAGAAACATCTTTCAAGAAACAAGAGTAAATTTGAATCTAAGCAAATTTCCCATGAGCAGCTTAATGCGCAAAGCAGAGATTTGCTTATTGAGCTTTTTGCCAATTGCATAACCAGCAATTTTGGGGCAAATTTGTGAGGTCAGGCACTGATGCTGGACAAGAAGTCCCGGCTTGCAGTCTCCACTCTAATTCATCCCAAAGGTGTTCTATCTGGTTGAGGTCAGGACTCTGTGCAAGCCAGTCAAGTTCCTCCACCCCATACTCGCTCATCCATGTCTTTATGGATCTTGCTTTGTGCACTGGTGCTCAGTCATGTTGGAACAGGAAGGGGCCCTCCCCAAACTGTTCCCACAAAGTTGGGAGCATGAAATTGTCCAAAATGTCTTGGTATGCAGACACCTTAATGGGGAGCCAAGCCCAACCCCTAAAAAACAATCCCAGGCCCTAATCCCCCCTCCACCAAATTATTTGGACCAGAGCACAAAGCAAGGTCCATAAAGACATGGATGAGCGAGTTTGGGGGTGGAGGAACTTGACTGGCCTGCACAGAGTCCTGACCTTAACCCAATAGAACACCTTTGGGTGAATTAGAGCGGAGACTGTGAGCCAGGCCTTCCCGACCACATCAGTGCCTGACCTCACAAATGTGCTTCTGGAAGAATGGTCAAACATTCCCATAGACACACTCCTAAACCTTGCAGACAGCCCTTCTCAGAAGAGTTGAAGCTGTTATAGCTGCAAAGGGCAGGCCAACTCAATATTGAACCCTACAGACTAATGCCTCGTACACACGGTTCAACGGTCGTATACAACATGTCGTACGAACGACCGTTGTATGCGAAATCGATCGTTAGTACGCGCGATTAGAACAGCCAACGTACAACGGTCGTACAATGGGAGTTGTATGAGCAAACTAGAAAACTTGGTGGTACCAACAAGCGGTCATGCAAAACACGCATGCTCAGAAGTCAGGAATGGCCGGATGCTAATTACATGCACCTGAACTTTCTCTTTATACGTTCATAACCCGTCACTACGTTCCGCTTGGTCGTACGATCGTGTAGTGCATGTCAGTATGCTAGATATAACAGCCAACATACGATTTGAGCAGTTTGGTCGTACGATCATCGACCCGTATGTACGAGGCTTTAGGCTCGATTGACACTAGATCATTTTTTGATGCATTTTGCAGAAATGCAGGGAATTTTTTTAACATGGGTTCCTATGGAACATGTTCACATCAATGCTTTTTTGTACCTCTGCGTTTTTTTCATGCAAAAAGCAGCAATTTGCATATAATAGACTTCAATGGGCATGCAAGAAAAACGTAAGTGCTGCATTTTTGATGCGTTTTTACCACATTTTTACCGCAAATTTGCCGCAATTTGCATTTTAAATCTGCCTAGCAACAACATTCCTCCCCCCTCCAAAAAAAAAATAAAAATCAAAAAGTGCAAATCGCAGCAAAATCGCGGTAAAAACACAGTAAAAACAAATCAAAAATGTGGTGAAAAAAACACAGAAAGCACAGCAAAAAGCAGTGAAAAAATGCTGAAAAGCAAATGCATTGGTGTGAATCGAGCCCAAGACTGGGACGTCATTAAAGTTCAATTAAAGTGTGTGTAAAGGTAGGTGTCCCAATACTTTTTACAATAAAGTATATATATATATATCCACACATTATTACTATATTTAACAATATTTTTACCAAATTATTTAAATACCCCATTCAACTATCCCATTATACTAAATAAGACAGCAACGCATTGAATCCATTTCAATAACATTCTCTTATATAAGAATAGCATATTCTTATTTTAATTTACATCTTGCTTATTTGCGTTGCACCCTCCTTCATGCTTGGCTGCACCGTCACCAGTTATTTAATGTAGAATACCCAAACCAAACACACTGATGAATAATTATTACGTGACTGGGAAAATATCAGTGTCATCGTAAAAGAAGAGCCTAAAAATAGCCTGGGAAACGTATAATTGAAACCTTTGCAATTAAAGAT
This sequence comes from Glandirana rugosa, assembly GCA_018402905.1. Classification (NCBI taxonomy): domain Eukaryota; kingdom Metazoa; phylum Chordata; class Amphibia; order Anura; family Ranidae; genus Glandirana; species Glandirana rugosa. The sequence goes on along the minus strand of BLSH010482413.1, from coordinate 121,594 downwards.
CCATTATACAATCAAATCACAGTTCAATTAGTAACCCCACATAGGGATTAATGGCTAACAGATTGCTATCAACACATCCTTGTCTTAAAATAAAAGTGGCATCCCTGGGGCACATCTAGTAATAGTGCATCAATTTTGGCAGGCTATTCAGGATGATGGTGGGGCTAAAGTTGCCTGTCTTTGTTTTTTTTTATTAAAGCAGAACTTATAAAACTGAAATCCCAGCTGTGCATGGAGCCATCTAATTAATACTGAGACCCCCAAAGGCAACTTTGCTGTGCTGCTCTAATTTAGGAATTCCGTTGTTGTCCTTGTTTTTCAGGCATACACAGAGACACAAATAAAATACATATGCAAAAGATGTCTTATCTGCCAAAAAATGTACTTCTATCCATCCGGTCCTGAGATTTACATAGCTCTGCCACACAGCTTATTCCTGCCAGGCAAGAGAGGGGACATAATATTTCTCGACCACTGTTTCGTCACGTTTTTGGGGTTGTATTCAATATGTGCAAAGAGAGATCACAAAATAAGAATAACATGTATGAACCACTTAAAGTTGTTGTCAAGTCATGACAACCACTTTAAACTACAGGTAAGCCTACAATAATGCCTCGTACACACGGTTCGACGGTCGTATACAACAGATCATACAAACGACCGTTGTATGCTAAATCGATCGTTAGTACGCGCGATTAGAACAGCCGACGTACGACGGTCTTACTACAGAGGTTGTATGAGCAGACTAGAAAACTTTGGTAGTACCAACAAGCGGTCATTCGACCGTTGTATCGTGTGTACAGAGAAGTTGGTCCAACAAGTTGTATTGTGCAAAACACGCATGCTGAGAAGTCAGGAACGGCCGGATACAAATTACATGCACCTGAACTTTCTCTTTATCTGTTCATAACACGACACTACGTTCAGCTTGTTCGTATGATCGTGTTTTGCATGTCAGTATGCTAGATACAACAGCCAACATACGATTTGGTCCGTTTGGTCATACGACCATCGACCCGTGTGTACGAGGCTTAAGGCTTACTTGTAGGTCCAGGAAATATCCCCTGTATCTGCATGTGCCGACGTCATTGGCACATGCGCACTGAAGAATCGGCACCCGGGATAGCCCAGGGTGCCGTTTCTTCTTTATTTGTGCCGTAAATGACTGCTCCCGTGCGCATGTGCGGGAGTGACGTCAGCGCGGCTCTGCCAATCACAGCACTGGTGCCCACGCTGTGATTGGACAGAGCCGCAGACCCGGAAGAGTGATGTCACCGGTCAACAGCTTTGTTCCGAGGTAAGTGTTTCATAATGTGCATACTAGCTCATTATGCTTTTGCTTTGCAGGTTTTTTGTTTTTTTTGTGGGGGTGTGGGGCTGCTTTACAATCACTTTAAGGACAGAGCCTCTTTCTGAGATTTGGTGTTTACAAGTTAAAATCTGTTTTTTTTTGCTAGAAAATTACTTAGAACCCCATAACATAATATTTTTTTTTCTAACACTCTAGAGAATAAAAGGGCGGTCGTTGCAATACCTTATGTTACACCGTATTTGCGCTGTGGTCTTAAAATCGCTATTTTTTTTTAGAAAAAAATCACTTTTTTGAATTAAAAAATAAGACAATAGTAAAGTTAGACCAATTTTCTTCCATATTGTGAAAGATAATGTTACACCTAGTAAATTGATACCCAACATGTCATGCTTCAAAATTGCGCCCGCTCGTGGAATGGCGACAAACTTTAGCACTTAAAAATCTCTATCTGCAAAATTTAAAAATTTCTACAGGTTACCTGTTTTGAGTTACAGAGGAGGTCTAATGCTAGAATTATTGCTCTCACTCTAACGATCGTGGCGATACCTCACATGTGTGGTTTGAGCATTGTTTTCATATGTGGGCGGGACTTTCAATGGCATTCGCTTCTGTGTGCGAGCTCGGTGGGACGGGGCACTTTAATTTTTTTTTTTTCCCCTTATTTATTTTACTTGTTATTTTTTATTTTTACACTGTTCTTTAAAAAAAAATTGGGTCACTTTTATTCCTATTACAAGGAATGTAAACATTCCTTGTAATATTAAAAAAAACATGACAGGACCTCTTAAATATGAGATCTGGGGTCAAAAAGACCTCAGATCTCATATTTACACTAAAATGCAATAAAAAAAAAAAAAATGACACTTGAAAAAAAAAATGGTCTATTTTAAGAGTGACGTTTGACATCAATTCTGCCCTTCAATGCCATGGAGCCGAGTGGGGGCCATCTTACCCTCAGTCGGCATCCAGGCAGTGAGGGGAGTGGACCAGATCGTCTCTGCTGCTACCCGCGAAGAGGACCGGCAAGTAGCGGGAGGGGGGGGCCTCTCCCGATAATCCGCCGCAGAGACCACTTTTATCTGAAAGCAGACCACCCACCATTCCAGAAAATACCGGTGTTATGGTAGCTATCTGCTACCATAACAACGGTATTCCACTGACGTACAACGAAGGCGGGCGGTCGGTAAGTGGTTAAGGGCCAGTTCACACCACATTTAGTCCAGTGAGTTTTCATTCTGCATCAAAAATGCATGAATAGTAAGTTATATGGTTTTCAATGGCATAGTTCACACCAGTGCGGTCAGTTCCAGCACGTTCGAGTTCCAGGAAAAAAATTGGAACATGCTGCATTTTTTCTGCACTGAACTGTACCTTGCTGATCACAGATCGGGGTAAAAGGCCAATCACAGCGGCCCTTTACCATGTGATCAACTGTGGCCACGTCGGTTATGGCGTTCCTTTCCTCACACTGACAGCGTGAGGAAGGGAGAAAAGAGCCAATAACAGGCTTGTGTTAAAAGGACATCGGCAATGATTACCAGTGTCCTAATTATCAGTGCAGTCCCAACAGTGCCCATTAGTGCTGCCAATCAGTGCCCACCAGTGCTGCCAATCAGTGCTCACCAGTGCTGCCAATCAGTGTCCATCAGTGCCACCTATCAGTGCCCATCAGTGCTGCCTACCAGTACCCATAAGTGCCACCTATCAGTGGCCATCCATGCTGTTTATCAGTGCCACCTATCAGAGCCCATCAGTGCCCATCAGTGCCATCAATCAATGCCCATCAGTGCTGCCTATCAGTGCAGCCTCATTAGTGTCCCCTCATCAGTGCCCACCAGTGCCACCTAATCACTGCCCATCAGTACCACCTATCAGTGCCAGCTCATCAGTGCCCATTAGTGCAGCCTATCAGTGCCCATCAGTGAAGCTTCATCAGTGCACATCAGTGAAGGAGAAAAATTACCTGTTTACAAAAATCTATAACAAAATATGCCACCAAAAGAAAGCTCTATTTGTGTGAAAAAACATGATAAAAATGTCATATGGGGAGAGTGCATGCGCGAGGCTCACCGAGACGGACATGCCGCTCTAGAGCTCCACACAGCCTGGGGACATTAAGCTGATAGGAGCAGCAGCCAGCCGTCCGGCACAGCTCCACATCGCCTCAGCCTGCTCCTCGGGTCCTCATGCTTCATTAGCAGCGGCCGCGATGGTGGCCACTGGGTCCAAACCGAAGCTCCGGACCAAAAATATATGCGAGGCCCTGGCTCGGGCCTCCACCAAGATGGCGCCGCCGTCCGCCTCCAGAACGGGCACCCCGCGGACTCCGAAGCTCCGACCGCTTCGCCATCCTGACGAGGGTGAGTCAGATACGGAGCCCCTGGCCTCCCCTCTCCTATCCCAGCAAGGGGAATTAAAGGCAGACATTCTTCAGCAATTTGAATGAATGCTCCACCGTGCTTTAAAGCACACATCCGATCAGATCACTGAGCACCTAACAAGGGAAATAAGGGAGCTAGGGCAATGCACTTCAGAACTTGAGCAGAGGGTTGACGAGCTGGAAATACACCTTGCCTCCCAAACAGATGAGCTAGAGTCCCTTCGGGAAGAAAATCTCACTCTCCAGTCCAAGCTGGAAGATTTTGGTAACAGAACTAGATGATCCAATCTATAAATTAGGGGTATCCCTGAAGTGATCGACGACCTGCAATCAACTGTCACAGCTCTCTTGCAAGAATTAGCCCCGTCCATCCCTATTGAACGTCTTGAGATGGACTGGGTCCATAGGGCCCTAGCCCCCCGCAAACAAAATGGCCCACCACGTGATATTATAACGAAGCTACATTACTTTCGTTCCAAGGAACAACTACTGAAAGCCACAAGACCCTCGCTTTCCAGGGTCACCAATAACAGCTGTTCGCTGACCTTTCGCGAACCACTATTGCTAAACGGAGGGCCTTTAAACCTCCTCTGCAAATCCTGCAACAACGTTGCCTAACTTATTCCTGGGGGTTTCCCTTTTCTCTATGATTCACATACCAAGGACACAAACTTATTTGTAAGATAGTAGAAGACTTGCAAAATTGCCTCCAAGACCCTCATCTGGATCCTGGTACCCCAGCGTCAACTCAAGGGACCCGCAGATGTTCAGCCTCCTGTTCTCTTCAGAAAACGGCTCACTCATCCTCTTCCTCCTCAAAGAGAAGCAGGACAACTGTCATCCACCAAGTTCCCTCAGACTCTATGGATTGAAGGTAATGGACATCTCTTGGAAATCATCCATACGCCTCCTTAAGGCGTCTACCCTTTACTACCAAAGAACACTCTGTGAATTACCACCATTTTTTCTACAGCTCTTGTAAAAGAACATACCTAATCTGCACTGGATTTTTATTTTCCCCCTTTTTTTTTTTTTTTTCTCCCCCCCCCCCCCACCCTTTTTTTTTACTGGGGCTGGGGAAAGAGAGGTGGAGGAGAGCTTATTGTTTCATTTTTAAGTTTTTCATTTTTCATTCTCTCAGTTTTTCATTTTTTATAAACTTTTAATTTTTAATTTCTTCAATTGCTGAGGTTTTACTTAATGGTCTGTTTATTGTATCTGCATTTTTCCTTTCAGAATCTTTCCAGTGCCTATTTTTGTTTGTTACATATTATTCTAAAGTTTTGTCAATGTGAGGCGCCCCTCTCTCTGGCTCCCCCTTGTGGGGCCCTGGTGAGACAAGTTCCTCAACATATGCCTTACTCAGGCTAAACTTCTAAGGTTTCCAAGTTAACCAGTGTCAGTTTGACTGATATTGTTTTTTTTCTGTGTCTCACAACTGAGCTTGCGACCGTGAGTCCCCAGACTTTTCCCCTCACGTTCCCCCAATTCTTAGGCTAATTGGGATCACTTCTAAAGTTGATCGATCCACTAATATACTGATATACCTATCACTCTACCCGATTTCCGGCTATGTTAAAATTAGTCCCGGGACTCACAGAGTCAGAAAGCCCATTGCCCTCTACCACCTAACCTTTGCTCTTATGAGATGACCGGACTTCCCCTTCACTTTACTCCACGCGCGCTTACCCCAACAGTGGAGCCCCTGCAATGTTCCACCATATATTGCTACAGCTAAATAATCTCTATCCTTTTCCTGGCTGCTTCACCTCAACACTTCAATCTACTATGCGGTTGACTAGTCCCAGGCTGTTTGTCACTGCCGCTCCCCCTCTTGCCTGGCGATTCCACTTATTGGGGACTCCCTGGGCAGCATGATCCCCTCTATGCAGGCTTCCATTGCCTTCCTAGACAGTACTCAACTACACTTCTGTTGTTCTCTCTATTTTTCTAACCTTCTCTTTTCTCTCTCTATCTCTGTCTCCCTGTTTTTAGTTTCTTTATCCTTCCAAGCTGGGAGGGAGCGACCCCATCCAGTAAGTAGGCCTACCCATACACTTTATGCCACACTTCCCCATGGCTGCACTAAACCTCCTCTCCCTTAATGCACAGGGGTTGAACTCCACTTGCAAAAGACGAAAAGCATTCCGCACATTCGCCTCCCTCACAGTACACAATGTGTGTCTCCAGGAGACCCATTTTACTACCTTGCAGACCCCTAAATATCTAAACCCTGCATACCCCCAATGCCACAGGGCCTCAGCTGACTCCAAACATAGAGGGGTCTTAATTGCCTTTCATAAATCCACCCCCTTTACCTTAAAAACAGAGCTCCGTGATCCCGAGGGTAGATATTTAATATTAATAGGCCACCTAATTGACACAATGGTCACCATTGTATTTTATTATGCCCCCAATCGTAATCCTACCTCATTCTTATCACACCTTTTCCAAGTATTAGATTCTCATAAACAAGGCACAGTATTGATTGGCGGGGATTCCAACCAAGTCCTCTTTCCTTTTTTAGATAAGTCACTTTTTTCTCCCTCCACCAGTCCTCATAAACTTACATTTCAACAACTCTTGCTCAAACACTCACTAGTGGACACCTGGCGAGAAATCAACCCTACCAAGAAACAGTATACATTCTACTCTCATCCACACAATACTTTTTTTTCGAATCGACCACGTTTTGACATCGGTGGGTACTATACTGCTAGTCTCGTGGTCCGATCATAACGCCATTCTAACCTCCCTGTCCTCCTTAGCCCCGCCCCACAGTAACAGGGCTTGGTCCTTGAATGACACCCTCTTGGCCCACCCTTCTAATGTCCTTGACGTGGAAACTGCACTCAAAACCTATATCTCCTTAAACGCCACTGACCATGTCTCCCCGCTTTTGTTATGGGAAGCCCACAAACCTGTTATCCGGGGAACTCTGATCAGTTTAGCCTCTAATAGGAAGAAGGAACGTCAATCCAGGTTCCAAACACTAGAGCAAGATTTCACCCAAGCTCACGCTGCGTTTCAAAGCTCCCCAACCCCCTCCAATAAAGGTAAGCTAGATAAAGCGAAGCCAGAACTTGACCTTTTCTGGACAGACTCAGCTGAGAAGTGTTCGAGGTACCGAGTCTATACAAAGGCCAACAAGCCGGATACCTTTCTGGCCCTCTCACTTCATAACCTGGAAAAACCCTACAGGCCTATTCCCTTAAAGAAATCTCCTGACTCCTATACTAGTAATCCTATTAAGATCCTCCAACTATTTCGTAAACACCTATCGGCACTATACTCTACCCCTCCTGTTTCCGATAATACCTCTCAAATATCCGATTTCTTAGACCCCCTTGAACTGCCCACACTCACTTTTGACCAGCGTAAATAATTAGATCAGCCCATTACTGAACCAGAGATCCGCACTGCGATCAAAACGCTCAAAAGCAACAAGCGACCTGGCCCTGATGGCTTCACTGCCACATACTATAAGCGCTTTGTAGATATCCTGGCCCCACTCTTAACTGAAGCCTTAAATTCAATACTTAAAGGCAACTCCTTCACCCCTGACTCCCTTAGAGCCTCCATTTCTATGATACCTAAACCTCAGAGGGACGACACCTCCTGCACAAATTTTCGACCTATCTCAATACTTAATAACAATATTAAGCTGCTAGCGAAAATTCTTGCTGCCTGACTTAACTCATTGATTGGCACCCTTATCCATAAAGACCGGGTTGGCTTTATGCCCTCCAGGCAGGCCAGTGATAATGTCCACAGAGTAGTTATTTTAACTCCTTTAGCCCGCTCGCGCAAAATACCCATATGCCTCCTCTCCCTGGATATAAAGAAGGCCTTTGATAGCCTATCTTGATCACACCTACACACTGTCCTGCAGAAATGGGACTTCAGCCAACACTTCTTAAAATGAACCATGTCCCTTTACTCGAACCCTACAGCCCATATAACTTACCCTGGTCACCGCTCTGACCCCTTTCACATTAAGCAAGGAACTCGACAGGGATGTCCACTCTCCCCCCTCTTATTTGCCCTTGCAATCGAACCACTAGCCTGGAAAATACGCGATGACCCAAACATCAAGGCAGGAGGATTTAACCATAAACTTTGTCTCTTCACAGAAAATGTCCTTCTATTTCTCACATCCCCATTGACTTCTGCTCCTAATCTTATGGCTACATTGACGCAATTCGCCAATGTCTCCGGGCTAGTGGTTAATACTCACAAATCAAAATACGCAATGTATCCCTGCCCCACACATTACAAACACACCTACAAACAGTTCTACCATTCATGTGGGCTCCCCACCCCTTAACCTATTCAGGTATTAAGTTGACCCCTGATCCAGTAAACCTCTTCTCGGCCAATTACCCCCCTATGCTACTTCACCTAACTAAGCTTATGTCGTCCTCGGCAACCCTTCCTTTGGCCTGGTTAGGCCGTATCACTGCGGTGAAAATGGTTATTCTTCCAAAAATACCCATATCATAGCAGTTCCCGCTTACTATCTGCGCATCCTGCAATGTAGAACCCTTAGTTTTATCTGGGGCAAAGTCAGACCAAGAATCTCTAAAGCCCTGCTTTATCTCATGAAGCCCCACAGTGGATTGGGCCTCCCTTCCTTTATTAAATATTATCAGGCAGATCAATTAGCTACCCTCACCAAATATTATGCTACAAAAGAAACCCCCCTTTGAGTCTCCCTGGAATCAATTGATTGTGACCCCCTTTCGGCTGCAAATCTACTCTGCCTTCAACCCAAAGACCGCAGAATAGTGTTGAGCGAACCCGGACTGTAACGTTCGGGTCCGTACCGAACTTTCGGGTGTCCGTGGCACGGACCCGGACCCGGACATTTCAAAAATCGTTCAGGTTCGGTCCGCCCAGGCCCAGGCACGGTGCCTGTGGGCTTTCAAGCCATGCCTGGGCTTGCAATGTCAGGCCCAAGCGAGTTGTGATAAGACGCCAGAAACCCAACTTCCGTCTCATCTAAACGTCGGCTTTCCCCCAGTGTTAGTTAACTAAGGTCCCTCTGAGTTTCCCCCCAAAGAAAACATCGTATTATAAACCACTCCCATCGATTAACTAGACGGACTATTATAAATTATTTCCTTCCCTCCGGGTTAGGTGACACCCCGAAGTACTCTATTTCGTCCCGAAATCTCTAAGAACCAGACTGAAACGGGGTCTATTTTGATTCCCAAGATGT
>BLSH010482413.1:82578-104672 GCA_018402905.1 Glandirana rugosa | reverse complement strand
GATTGTAGACCAAAAGCGTGTGTTGACTTTTCCATACCATAAGGTTGGTAAGTCAACAGGATCTGGTAAGCGGGGTACAATACCCGAACGCCCTTTTTTACTACACTCTAATCATGGCACGAGCACTTTGGAAAATCATTGGAAAATTTGAAAAGATTTGAAATGAACTGTTTAAATGGACTGCACAATTGAAATGACATAAATCGAAGATAATTGAATAACGTTAGAAAGCACAGGTACCTTATGTGAATAGAGTCACCAATTACAATATGTATGCACTTTAGATTTATACACCATAAAAGCACCTGAGAGCACCACTGTCACCTACTAATAATTTTAATAAGGTCTCATATGGACCATAGTAATATGTATAAAAATTGATTATCTGGTATATGTGATCGTAGGATTGGGGACGATTTGTTATATCTGTTCTATAATTTTATTGGTTATATAACACTGTGAATGTGAAATAATACCAGCATTACTAGCACTGTGACCACTATCATATCCAATACACTGATCACAAAAAAGCACATGGGCTACAGCAGCACTGTAAAAGACTAAGCAAGCACTGATATACCAGGAATTAGAATAAGAATACCAGCAAGCGCTGTCTAAACACCCACATTGTATTTCTTTTGGATATATTCAGATTCATTTGATTTTCGGATGGACAGTGTTAGAATATTATCTCTGGCCAATGAGCTTGTCCCCTATTCCCTTGTGTGTTTTTCTGTGTCAGACTGCATTACATCCAGAATCCAGACAAGGTATGGTGGGCCGGTGGCACTGTTTTGTTGGAGTCTCTTGTGACACAGAAGAGTAATGAATTCCGTATCTAAAACGTAGCAAATACAAATTCATCCAAAGTTATGAATTATCCGAAATAAAGAATGCCGCATCTAAAGGAATGGAACAGAACAAATATGAATGCATCCAAAGTTACTAAAGATCCAAAGTAACGAACGCCAATCATAACGAATGATCCGATAAATGAGAAAAGAAAAACAAATTAAGCGAATATGAAACAAAACAGTAGTCAAGTAGAAGTCCAATGAAAACTTTTTTCAGGGTTTGACTAGCGTGCACAAGGTCTCTATCAGATGTTTATCCTTCCTGTCTGGGGACATTTTACTTCCTTTCCTGTCCCAAAGGTACAACAGGAATTGAGAACAAGATGGGAAATCCCTCCTTTAAAAACAGATATCAGACACGTTCTAATCTATTCCTGTGCTGTGACAACTGTGAAATGTAGGGTTTTCCTGCTACAGCAAGGGGGTTGCTCTCTTTTCTATTCTCTGTACCATAAAATGAACTCAAATCCAACCACCAGTGTTGATTCCCCTTGGTATTTCCAAGTATATGGGCTTGGAAACTCAAGGCTAGAGATCTTACCACTGGGGGTCTAAAGAGACAAAACAATTCACTAGGCTTGACTTGGCTTCTAGAAACATTTAGTTTGTATGGACTGACATTCATGGAGGAGACACAAGCATATTAAAAAAATATATAGAAAAAAGAAAGAAAAAAGGAAGAAATTAGTAAAGCAAGCATACAACATACAACAGTTTTAAAGTCCAAGTCACAAGTACATCAAGTATCAGCCAGCAAAAAAAGGAAATCCAGGATAGACAAGACGCTCACACTGGATAGCTCAAAGTCTCCCAATACAGTATGTGGCAACAGAATGTCAATAATGAGAACTACAAGATGAAGAATTCAAATGCTGTCCCAACAGTTCCATCTCTGTACTGCCATGACTAACACTTTTCAGGGCATCTGCTCCTTCATCAGAGTTACAGATTATATCGTTTAGCAATCCCTTGATGAGTGTGTTTCTTATGTTGTGGTTTCTGTTATGACTCCATAAAGACCCTCTAAAGTCTGTGTTAGTAGGAATATACATGCTGATCTAATGGTTTAAATATGTTCTGACCAAAAACCAGCATACAGTAAGTTAGTCAGGTTGAAAAAAAGACACAAGTCCATCTAGTTCAACCAATAGAAAAATAAATAGGAAATCTCAGTGTACACAAACCTATAGTCAATCCAGAGGAAGGCAAAAAAAAAACATATGAAGCATGGTCCAATTTGCTCCACCAGGGGAAAAAATGATTCCAGTGGGAAGTGAAGTCAGAACAGATTTGCATACTTGTCCCAAGTGAATCACTCAGAAGGTACCAAAGCCACTGATCTGAATGACAACTGGTTGAGAAGGTTGTCTCCAAAGGCAGATGCACATCTCTTTTAGTACAAGTGTTCTTCAAAGGAAATTCTTTTTCTGGAAACACTAGTTGTCTCACTTTCATTTTGGTCCAATGACATCAACACTTGACCTAGAACAAGAAAAAAGATTTTGAACTCTAATTTCTCTCTGACTTTCTAAATCTGCATGTTTGTTCTGGGGCAGTGTCTTATACAGGCCATAGATGATGTGATTTTCTTTCTTGCAGCCACGGGTTGCACACAGTCAGTCACAGATGGGGGAATCCCTCCAACTGAGCTATTGTGTTCTCCAGGGAGCCATCCCTGCCAGGAGGACACAGTGATTATTGCTAGCAGCTATAGCTACTGGCAACAATAGCATGTAAAAATCAGAATGTTTGGGTACAATCAGCCTGCCCATAGATGGCTTGAATCTTGGCCGGTCCCTGCTGTACCAGAAAAGATTCAAACACATATGGCCAGCTTTGGAAAATATTAATGTCAAAGACAGTAAGGCAAGTTGTATTTTCAGAACGAGGTTAACAATGGCATCCTCTGTAATTGTCTCAGTACAGGTTTCCTTTAAAAGTATAAAAATTATATATGTATATAACTTCACCTACTGCAAAAAAAAAAAAAAAAAATCTTTCGGAATGAAAAGAATTTTATGAGCAGCTGTCACAAAGAAATCAGATTAGAAGGTTATTTATACAACATTAATTGTCCTATTGCCAGGCGCATTAAGCATTTCAGGTGTGAACATTTACCCCTCAGGGTGCAGTTAAGCAGCCCACTCATATCCCTTCCACTATTCCATTCCTCTCTATAGGAAACCTCCCCTGCAGCTTACTGACATATATGACCTATATGAAATTGACATTTTACCATTATTTAACCGTTCAGTACGCCACATCCTGCTGACTTGTCGCATGCCAATATTTTAATCATCATGACAATTAAAAATAATGAAATACAAGTTCATTACAGAGAGACAGAAATGTTTTAAACTGCATCATATAAAATTACTAAGAACTGTGCAGCTTGAGTGGAATTCATCCCGCTTAGAATGATCGAGACTGGGAATTATTCACCACTTACTGGCAATCATTTGAGTTCTGCATCTAATTATTTCTATTATGTGTTGTAGAAAATGGTCTTAAGGCTCTAATCCATGTACTATTTCATCACAACATGATATGTTCTATATGAGAATCTTGTACATTAATTCTAGGGCAACAGGCCGTGGAGTGTTACCCAAAGCAACATTTCTATTGTCATTTTTACAGCGATGAAAGCAAACAGCTAATTGGCTGCTATGGATGACACTTCTGACTTTTCTAGGTGTTTTGAACAAGAGCATATGCTGAACTGTAACTGGTTCTCTTAAAAGCTGTAAGTCAGAATGACAAGTCAGGCACAGAATCTCAGAATTTAGGAAAAAGTCTAAGCACAATGGCATAGTGGTTATAAGAGATTACGTTGTAGAGTTCCTAGCACTGCAGGAAAATCATCCATGAACAAACACATGAGAAGGCGCCGTTAAATATCTATGCAAAGGAGCATAAAGCAAAGTTAGTATTTAGTGCAGAAGAGGCTTATTCAATGTTAAGGATTAGTGTAGGAGTTAGTATAAGTTAATGTTGGCTGTAAGGATTTGGAGGTTTATTTTAAAGCTTTGTTTCAGATTGGGCAAAAACGCATGGTCCATTACCCAATGGCAGACGGTCATGCAGGCCACAGGTGCGCCGCCCCCCTAGTCCATGCGCCCAGCCCCTAATCCACATGCAGGGCACCGGACACATGGATTCCATTTTTACGAAGCACATCATTAGAGCCTGAGGCTCTAATTGGCTTCAAAAATGGTGGGCTCTGCACCCGGAGCCAACTCAGTTGTGTGACTTTAGAAAATCAATATTCGTTAATGTCTTCCTGTTTCTCCTCCCAGCCAATCAGGAAGCGGATTCTGAGACCCGATTGGCTAGGAGTCCTAAGACCTGATTTACCAAGAGTCCTAAGTCCTGATTGGCTGGGAGGAGAAGCAACCACTAGAACTCGGGAGGAGACGTGGGGGGGCTGCCGAAGCTGCGACCTGGATAGGGTAAGTGAGGGGCAAACAGGGGGCATGGTGGGTGACGGGCAATCAATGCAGCAGTTAAGCACCCAAAGGGGCATAGGCAATCCATCGACTGAGTGCCAGGGGGGGTAGGTTTTCTGGTTGGCTGGGGAGGCTGCGGGCCACCCCTTCAAGAAATTTGAGCACCAGCCATCACTGCCATCACCCACACCTCTTGGCACGCTTTTTTCTTCTTATAGATACCTTTTTACCAGCTATTTTATGTTTTGGTTGCGGTCTTCTTCCCATGCGGTCTTCTTCTTCCCTTCCACAGACGGCAATTCTTACTCCTGTGTGGTGATGTGTAACCACTGTTCAGTACAGCAGTACTGTGACCTAAGGGTGGTTTGATGATGTACCCCTAAAGGGCCAAGCCCTGACAGCAAATGGTTTTCATGAGGCTTGGCATCATTCAAAATGGAAAACCAACAGCAGCAGGAAGAAAACATGAGTCTTCTGAGGAGAGTGCCAGAGGAGAAGGGAGTATTATAGAGATTAGGTTAACTGTTAGGGCTCATGCACGCTGCATCTCAAAGAAGCTGCTACTACATGCTTTTGAGCTTTTTGAGCTCTCATTTTTTCTGCCTGGAAACTCCCTTCCATATTAGCCAATGTATCCATGCACACTATGGCATTTTCAGGAGTTTGCAGGCAAAGGCATATGTGCTTACAGGAAGAAAAAAACCCCCATCAAATTTGCATTTCTGAAAGAAGCTTCCCAGCAGAGTAGACGCCTAAGTGACCAAAAACATGCAAAAAAAACGTGAAACGGCTTGAATAAGTGCAAAGTATGGAAAAGGGGTGGAAGAGGGGAGGGTTTGTGAAAAAAACACTTAAGCTCAAAAAAGCTAAAAAACAAGCAATAAAAATGTGCGAAAGAGCACAAAAAAGCACAAGCCTTCCTCAAGCTTTTTAGGCAGAGAAATAAAAGCTTAAATGCCTGTAAAAGCAGCTTTTTTTGAGCTGCAGTGTGCATGAGCTCTAAGGCTCTGTTTCCACTATTGCGACCCCAAAGTCACGCGTTTTAGAGTGCAACTTTGTAGTGTGACTTTGTAGTGCAACTTTGATGCAACTTTGATCCAACTTTACATTCTCTGGATCAAAGTTGCATCAAAAGTCGGAACAAAGTAGTGCAAGAAACTTTTTTGGAGTCGCTGTGAGTTGAGTCGCACCAATTAGAATGGGGACCATTGAAATACATGGATTTTGACTTGTCATGCAACTTCACATGTGTCAAGTCGCACAACAACTTGCAGTAGTGGAAACAGAGTCTTAAGGCTGAACTTCATGCAGAAAAAGCAAAGCTATCATCTCACCTTCTTCTTACCCTCGTTGTGTACATTTCCAAGTTCAGAAGGGTTGAAGGGGTGCAAAAGCCTAAACCAAATTTCCTATGAAAAAAGACTCTCGAAACTTACTGATTAGCTGATTTGTGGGGTGGATTTTAATCAGGGCTGCACTGATGCCCCTTTTTTGCCACCGAGTACGAGTACCGATACTATACCTTAGGTAGTCGATTATCGATTCCTATTTTTTGGTCATGTGACCATTTTTTAAAGGGAATGAAGATTTCTGTTAGATTTCTTTATGAAATTAAGAATTGGAACTCCAAAAGACTTATGAAACAAATCAAATGCTTTTATTTGCTTGCCAAAAAGTTAAGTGAGGCCCGAAATCAAGCCATTGACATAGGGACCGGCATGACAGGGGTTAAATGGGCAAGGTGTTGCTGGCAGATTAGGAGGGGTGAATAGTTCAGGAGCGAGACCTGGGGTCATTGGGCAGCACAAGTTGGGGGGGTGGAGTTGGAGGTAGGAATGGCATAGCGACGTTGGTGGATGACACTCCCCTCAGCCTGTCGGAGGAGGAGGAGTTGGAGGAGGATGTGGACCCTGCTGGGGAGCGTGCAGCGGGGGAGAAACTCTGGTGGACCGGGGCATCTGCAGCAGCCTGGTAAATGGCCTCTTGGTTTTTCTGATGTGCGTATGTCTGGTGTGAGTGATGGTGTGAGTGTGCGCGAGGTGCAAGCGGGGGGCTCTAAAGGGCTTGCTGCGGCTGGGACTGATGCGGGCAATGGGATGACAGCAGGACAGGTAGATTTGGCGCTGCTGTTGGCGGGTCTGCGGGATGTTGTCAGCCGCTTGGAGTCGGCTGCTGGGCAGGGGCTGTCCACGGTGGCGTGGGTCCCGCCGGGAGTGGCACTGGTGGGGGCGCAGACGCCAGAGCGGGAGGTCATAGGCAGGAGGTGCTAATTTCAGTGCCGGTTGGACCACCCACGGATGGGACGGGGTCGGATCGGATGCCCGGGCCTGGTGAGGGGACCTACGGATCAGATAAGGCAGCCGAGAGGGAGGACCGGGTAAGCTTGTCGGATTCGGCTAGGTGTGAGGTATATGTGTGCTTTGAGGAAAGGGTGAGGGTGTTGACTTATTTTCTCTGCTTCCGCTAGAACGGTTCAACCTGGATAGAGGTAAGTTGGAGGACGCAAAAAAGGAAGATGAGGAGAAACGGCAGTTTAGGCTTATCCCCCGGACGTTCAGCAACTGATTGCAGGCATTTGCGATCCTGGCGAGCGTGATCGGGGAGAAAGCACCAGAGCATTGTTCAGCATTGTTCTGTTATCTGGATGCTATTGGGGAGGCGCATCGTGTCTACGGGGGGTTGGCGTGGCTTAGATATGATGAGCAATTCAGGCAGCGCAAGGCCATTTGGCCTGCCTTGTGGTGGGATCACAAAGACATTAGTCTTTGGATGCGGCTCATGACGTCGGCACGGGCCGGGAATCAGTTTTTTCCATCGGGGGCCGGCGGATCTTCCTCCTCTGGTCAGCCAGCCCACAAGAAGCAGGAATTCTGTTGGGCCTTCAATGAAGGAACATGTAAGTTTAGCATGTCCTGCCGCTACAAGCATGAGTGCTCCGGCTGCGGGGGCTCCCACTCTATGTCCAAGTGTTCACAAAAGGGTATGGGTAGGCACAGAGATTCTGCGGGAAAAAGGGAGGACTCCGGTGAGTATAGGAAGGATGCATCCCTTTCTAAGTAGGTATCCAGATCAGGCGGCGGCAGCGCTTTTGGATATCGTTTTTTCCAAGGGTTTCCGTATTCCATGTATACTTCCTCGGGCTCCTCCTAGGGCTGACAATTTATGATCGACCCTTGCACACACGGTGGTGGTTTCGGAAAAACTGGCTAAGGAGGTTTCTTTGGGCCGCATGGCTGGTCCGTTCCGAGAGCCCCCGCTGGAGGATTTGGTGGTTTCCCCATTGGGGGTGGTCCTCAAGAAGGAACCCAACAAATACCACTTGATCCATCATTTATCCTATCCCAAGGGGGCGTCAGTGAACGAGTATATTGACCTTGATTTGTGTTCAGTTTCCTACACCTTGTTCGATGTGGCTGTGTGGTGGGTTCGCAAATACGGGAGGGGCTCCCTACTCGCAAAGGCGGACGTTGAGTCCGCCTTTCGGTTATTGCCGGTTCACCTGGAGAGTTTTTATTTGTTGGGCTGCCGGTGGCAGGATGGCTATTTTGTTGACCATTGTTTGCCCATGGGGTGCTCTATCTCGTGTTCATTGTTTGAGACGTTCAGTAAATTTTTTGAATGGGTCGTGCAGGATGTGTCAGGGATCGCGTTGGTTATTCATTACCTGGACGATTTTTTGTGTATTGGTCCGGCGGATTCCAGCTGTTGTCGGATTTTGTTGGCAACAGTTCAACATCTGGTGGACCGCTTTGGTATTCCGCTGGCAGCCGAGAAAACGGAGGGTCCTTACACAGTGCTTAGCTTTTTGGGCATTCAGCTGGACACGGTGGTGATGGAGTGTCGCCTACCGGAGGACAAGTTCGAGAACTTGAGGAGGTCAGTGGTGCTGGCCCGGGAGTCCGAAAAAGTGATGTTACGCCAACTTCAGTCACTCCTGGCCAAGTTGAATTCTGCGTGCAGGATTATGCCTATGGGCCTGGTGTTTAATCGGTGGCTGGCAACGGGCACGGTGGGTGTTCGGTCTCCCGATCACCGCATTCGAATGACACAGGAGCTGAAAGAGGACTTGTTGGTTTGGGAGTACTTTCTGGACTCCTACAATGGGAGGTCAATTTGGATGTCCGAGGCGATGTTAAGCTTTGATTTGGAGCTCTTCACGGACGCCGCGGGTGCTGCTGGTTATGGGGCATACCTTGGGGGCCAGTGGAGTGCGGGCCCTTAGCCTGCGGAATGGAAGGCCGCAGGTCTGAGGAGGAATCTGGTCCTATTGGAGCTGTTCCCTATTGTTCTTGCAGTTGAGTTGTGGGGGTCGCAATTTCGGAATAGGAAGATTAGTTTTAATTATGACAACATGGGTGTTGTGATGGCATCAACAGCGTGTCGGCGTTTGTTGCGGCATCTGGTGTTGGCATATTTGCGTTGTAATTCTTTTGTGTATGCAGTGCATGTGCCGGGCTGTACTAACTGTATTGCCGATGCGCTTTCTCATTTTCAGTGGGACAGGTTCCGAAGGTTGGCTTCGGGAGCGGTTCAACTGGGAGTTCCTTGTCCGGATTGGCTGTGGAGGATTGCTTTAAAGTAGTTGCTCGGTGAGTGAGGCCACCTGGGCTGTTTATTCCAAGGTATGGGAAGAGTGGTTTGGCATGTTGCATGATTTGGGCGATTCGGTCCGGGATGGGGAGTGCAAGTTCTTGGTGTTGTATTTTATAGGACGCAATGTTGAGCAGGGGGTCTTTGTGTCTGCATTGAACATGACATATTACAGCGCACAAATGCAAAAAGGACATTAAAACCCACAAGGCTATTTTAAAAAGCTATTTGAAAGTACCTGGACATCTTCAACCAAAATACGGGGAGTCCGGCGCACTATATGGCCATAGAGTGCTTAGCCCACTCCTACTTCACAGGCCCCCGTCTTAGTGGGTCCTACACTGTCCATAAAATGGGAGATTCTGTCTCATAACCATGGGAGCAATACACTCCTCCTAATGGGAGATCTAGAAAAAAATCTTCCTATGTCTCAGGTGGACACTAATTAGGAGGAGTATATTGCTCCCATGGTTATGAGACAGAATATCCCATTTTATGGCAGCACGCTGGGGCCTGGGGGAAGGCGTTATCGCCTGTATGTTCGCCCCCACTTGCCGTAGAGCACTTGTAAGGTGTTGAATGGTTTGTTTGCAAGTGGTTGTCGGTTCCTTTTGTATGGAGCGGTGTTATGAGTGTGTTTTGTTGTTGTTCTTCTCTTTACAGGTGGTGTCCCAGGGTTAGTCTTGATACTGAGCCATTCTTACGTCTACTGGGGGGCCAGAAGAGCAGATGTCCAGCGGGACGGCCGTCAGTTGGGTGTCTTGTGGGAAGAGGCTGTAGTTCACTGGATCAGAGTCCCGGGTCTAATGTGGAGCAGGGTAGTCCCAGAGGTGGAGCGCTGTGTCCGGCTGGACAGGCCTCCGGATGTTCTTCTGATCCATGCGGGCGGTAATGACTTGGGCCTCCGGGAGATGCAGGAATTATGCGGAGACATTAAGTATGATCTTCTCTGGCTTCCTGTTGCTTATCCCGATTCATTGGTGGTATGGTCTGACATGGTGGCGCGTATGCATTGGCGCACGGCTAGATCGGTGGATAGTCTGAATAGGGCCAGGGTCAAGGTTAATCGGGAGGTGCCCAAATTTGTGTTGAGAAAAGGGGGTTTGGTGGTTCGACACCACGAGTTGGAGCGGGACACTTGGAGATACTCGCGGGGCAACGGAGTTCATCTGAATGCTGTCGGGATTGACATGTGGTGTCTTGGCCTGCAGGACAGTATCCAACAGGCCTTGTGGGTGTGGCAGTTCTCACAAACCTAAGGTGTCAGGTTTGTGAGATGGTGGCGGAGTGCAAGGTCCCCTTTTTAGGTGATATGGGCTCAAACAGGGTAAGGTGTAGAGACCCATCTGGGGTATGGCTCCCATTGGTTAAGATGGTATGTGTGTGCTGTCTCCAAGCTGGTGGTTTGCGACTGGAGGCCTGAACAAGAACACGCAGACACCGTCGTGGTGGTTTTGTTTATGCCCTATAGGACCTTGTAGCTCCAGTCCCGTATATATTTAGATATACTGTTATTTATATGGTAATTGTTAATTAATGGTTTGTTTTGGTTAAATAAAAGGTCGCTGTGGCCATTAAACCCAAAAATGGTGTGAAGTGGTTATTATTTGGCTGGGGGGTGGTTTTGGTTACAGCGGTATGGAGGGCAATACAAGCCATAATTTATACCCTAGTCATGAAAGCTCAAATTGCACAGAACATGTTAAATAATGTCAATGACATGTAAACATCACAACAAGTTCACAACCAACCAAGTGCAATACAGTTCTGTAGTTTAGGCATGAGGAGGAGCAAGAACGCTAGAACAGTATCATTCTCACTCAGTCAAAAACTCAAGAAGACATAGCATTTTGTAATGGGTGCTTGTTTCTACTAGTGCAACTTCTTACACATTTGTGAAAGAAACACATTTCACACAGTCACAGAACAAATTAATTATTTGTTCCAGGATGGAAAGGAGGATGTGTTATCACTTAGCAGCAGTAACACTGCAGTGCCAGTAAGGCCTCGTGCACAATGCAGCTCAAAGCAGCTGATGGTGTTTGAGCCTGTAAACTTCCCTGTCACTAAACTGAAAACACCTATAGTGTGCAATGCATGCCATAGACAGTTGGACACATAGGCTAACATGGAGGAGAGTTAACACAGAGAAATAGCTCAAAACAGCTAAAACACCTGGAACAGCTGCATTGTTCAACTGTGCATGATGCCTTACCTTGAAAAAGCTAAAATTTCAGAGAACAGAAATGTCATCATCATGACATCATGTTTTAAACGTAGTTACTTACATCACAATTCACAACAAGTTCCCAACCCAAGTGCTGCAGCCTCCAATACAATACAGTTGGTTAAATAATGTTAAGCATTAGGAGCAAGAAGAGTACCTCAAGCATCAAAGGGTCAGGATGGGCAACTGTCGAGCCAACTGTTCCGTAAATCCACCGCTGGGAACTCTTTACTCCATGCCAGCAGTTTCCATCCAAAGCCACTTCTGGCCTCCATACCCTACAGCCAGTACCTTCGCGTCCGTCGAAACTGTTCAGACGAATCCTCCTTCTTAAAGGAAGCCAAGGAATTACAAATACGATTTTTAGAACGGGGGTACTCCGGAGCCTCCCTGAAGTGAGCCTTCAGGAGAGTCCGGGGCATTCCACGAACTGATTTACTCTTTAAAAATAAACATCACAATACTCCCCAAAAATCTTTACAAACCCAGACCCCAGACCAAATCACTCGCATTGTCACCACATATTCTACCCAGCACAAACAGATTAAACGTATTCTTGGTAAATACTGGCACCTTCTTACCATGGATTCTCAATTATCTGTGTTTGTGCCAGACAAACCACCTGTCGCCTACCGTAGGGCTCCCTACAGATTGGTTTCCAGCGAGTACAGAACCCATAGGGGGGACCCCTGCATCCGTCGGGGCACCTTTTCCTGTGGTGGCTGCAACTACTGCCAATATATGGACAGACGCAACAAAATTGTACTACCCAATCAGCAAACATTTTGTGAATTGCAAAACTCCCGGCGTGGTATATCTCCGATCCTGTGAATGTGGAGGATACTACGTCGGGAAAACCAAAAGCGAATTTTGGAAAAAGAATATACCAACACACACTCTCTATAACCAAATGTGATCCTGACACTCCCATTGGCCAACATATGACCTCCGTTCATCCCACCACTCTCCCCAGGGTTGTATTTCTGGCCCTGGATCGAGTCCACCTCTGCTCGCGTGGAGGTGACTACAACAAAATACTCCTCCAACGGGAGCTGCGGTGGATTCACACCCTCCAGGCTACATCTCCGCCTGGATTAAACGAGACATATAGTTTCAAACCTTTTCTCCCGGGCTTCACATCGGGGGGATGCAAACTCAATTTATGAACCCTCACCCATATATTGCACGTCTTCCTATACACATACACAATCCTTCATACATACCATTCTCATTGCCATTCATTTTATAGTTTTCAATAATCATCAATAGCGTCTTTAGGATTGCACACACATACTCCCTCATCACACATCTTATTATCATTTTATTATCATCTTTTCTAATATTCTAATCATCCATCTTTACTCAATGGATTGAATGAATTCAGTGTAGTTCGTCATACAACCTTCGTTCCCCTGTGCCTTCAAGTACATATTTTTGCCCAGCCCCATTCTTTCAATCTCCTTTCCTTCATCACTTGCTAATTGTACTGCCCTACCATCTTATTTAATTTCTCCCTTCCATCAGCATTTTGGCCCCTTTCCCAACATCTGCCACTGGGGGTCACTCTTGTCCCTAGGCTGGGAGGCTCTTTGTGCACCACCCGGCAGGTAGGCTCCACAGGCCTTACGCCGTTGCGGCTCTGTCCGCTCGGCGTTTCCTTGTAGGAACGAGCTTTTTGTCCCGACGGGTCTCTGTACGCCGGGACACACCTGCCGGCGGGGTCTTTGACACATGACGTCATCCTGCCCCATGCGGCGGGGCGACGCCGCGCGCCACACGCTCCGGAGGGACCCTCTGCGCTCGGTATGCGGGCTTCCCGCCCGCATTACACGATCTGTCAGCACCTGCGTACGTCGCATCGGATTGGCTGCCTCGGACATCCTTGCCCTATATATTCATACCAACCGTTGATCGCTACATGCAGCCCGCTTGCGGATTGATCATTTGGATACAGGTATTATGAAACACAGATAACTACTTTTCATAGCTTTCCCTTCTGTGCCTTACTTGCTCAAAGATAGCTATACTTGGAATACTATCCATTTGCTATTCAATTTGGCTATTGGCAATGCGATAGCTCTATATATATATATGCAATACATGCAGTGGTTTTTCTATATATACAAACCACTTAATGTTTTAATTGGCAACGCTTTTGTTCGGCACAGTTTAAGGGTATGGTCCATGTCACCACCAGGGGCTCCTCTGCCCCCAGCCATACGAGTATACTCCATTTTCATATACCTATACATGCATATTTTTTCTCCCTCTTTTTCTCTCCATTAGTGTCAATACGCACCTCCTAGTGAGGTTCAGCTGACTCAGCCACCTTGGGCCCCTTGTGGTTGTACAATACTTTACACCTCCCCCTTGGGACACCCACTACCTTTGGCCAGTCCTGGACACGCTTTCCAGATCCTTCCCTGGGCTGCACTGAAATTTGTTTGATGGTACCTCCAGTCATATGTAAGTGGTTCATTTATCCCCTTTTTTCTTTCTCTCCCCTTCCTTGGAAGCGCATTCTTACCAAACTACCTATATTTTATCGTTTTTGTACTAGTCGTAATTTGTGTAAATTCATGTTATGTATGATTCAATTTTCTTACAGACAGCATTCCCTCTGTCTTATTTGATGCCCACTATCCCCTGATGAAGGATTAACCGAAACATGTTAGGATGTTTGTGACATTGCCCAGGGATCCTGCCACTAATGTGGTTCCCTGAGTGTGCAAATCTCAAATGCATCAATGTTATTTGTTGTTCGCTGTTAAACTGTGGTACCCAAAAAACTTTTGTATTCTTGATCTGTAATTGTTGAATACATTTATTATGGATTCTGTTCATGTATGTGTATTGTCCAAAGTGAACCTGTGATCCAAGTGTCTCTGTTCACTTGAATTTTTACTCATTCTTTGCAACAATAAAATGTACTAGCTTTTATCACACCTCTGCCTACTTCGATGTACCACTCTTTTTTCTGATACGTCTGCCCTCAGAGTCCAGGGGGATATTTTCCATTTGGGATATCTCTCCAATTCCAAAAGTCTTTACCTCAAGCATACCATTATAGTAAGGCCATGCACAATGCAGCTCAAAGCAGCTGCTTGCTCCTCCGGGCATTTGAGCTTTACTCTGCTTGTTGACTCCCCCATCCAATGCCTAATGTAACTGACTGCTGTCCATTGCGCACTATATGTGGTTTCGGCCAGGCTTCGTGTGGCTGTGCAGTTTACAGGGCAGCAAAGATAAACCTAATTTTTTTTTCTGCCAGTAAACTTTCCTGACACTAAACTCCGGTGGAAACCGCATGTGGTGTGACTCAGACTGACTGTGCAATGGACACATAAGGTAACTATGGAGGGGAGTTAACAGGCAGAGAAACAGCTCACACACACCTGGAGGAGTAGCTGCTTTTAGATGCATTGTCCAACTGTGCATGAATTTGTATGCCTTGAAAAAATATGAAATCTCAGATTTCACAGAAAAAAATGTCATCATTGATGATGTGTAATATCACAGAACAGTTCAACTTCACAACCCAAATGGCACAGTGCAATCCAGTAATAGTTTAGTTAAATAATTTAAGGCATGAGGAGGATGAACTAGCAGTTCTAGAACAGTGCCTCAAAATTTACATTATTTTGTGAAAAATGTGTACACTTTTTTTTCAGATATAAAACCTTTTTTTATGCACTTGCTTCTAGTTCAACTTCTTAAGAAACTCGTGAAAGAAACAGATTTGTTCACTCAAGGATAGGAAGGACCAAGGACTGCAGTAAGACCTCATGCACAATACCAGCTGAAAGTAACTGCTTCTTTTCTACAGCTCACAAAAAATTGGAGCAGTTGCTTTGAGGATGAGCTGAAGCGCGTAACTGTGCATGAAGCCTTGTGCAGTACAGGACAGGTGTTACTTTTCCAAGTCAAATGCAAGTGTCAAGTTTTTTTTAAGAAACAGAAGAACCTCTGCATGTTCAGTTACAAGGCGGTTTCTGGTGTCAGTCAGAATGTGTGACGCTGCACTGAACAATCTCTCACTTTCCACACTACTGCAAGGAGCTGAAAGATATTTTTGTGCAATTTGGGCCAGAGTGGGAAATCGCAGTTTATTGACTGCCCCAGAGGTTTGTCCGAACGAGACACAGTGACCTCTCCAAGATATGCTTCGAGTTGTATGGTAGCAGCTGTGGGAGCACTGTTCTCAAATGTAGATGAACAAGCAATTTCTTGAAAAACACTGTCCACACTGCTGGTAGTAGTAGGGGACTTGGTATTTGACTGTTGGTCAGTGTGAGGCTTTTTGGCAGATGGTAGTTTGTCGGGTGTAGCTGCCTGTACAGATATTTCTTGCATTTTCAGCAGGAACATTTCTTTGGCCTGCCTGCCAGCATCTGCATTTGAGAAGAACCGATTATATCTAGAAGTAGAAGAAAAGCAAGACAACAATGTCAATCATGCAAGGCCAGCAGCAACAACTGTGGAAGCTTGCTTTGGGCCCACTGCTATAAAGGGAAGGAGCCAGGAGTGGCCCACTGGCACTGCTATAAGGGAAGGAGCCAGGAGTGGCCAACTGCTATAAGGGAAAGAGCCAGGAGTGCCGACGGGGGACCCACTGAGAGTTGGATCGGTCGGAAACCAATTAACCAAAAACAGTGCACAGCAAGGCATGATATAAGTAGGCAGTAGCTACCTACCTTGGATCGAGTAAGGTGGGTTTTGCTCCATGTGAGAGAAGCGTTTCTGCAAAGCAGCAAGCAATGTGTTCTTCATCGTTTTCACACCGTGATCCTCATCCATTTCTTTTGATAACAATCTCTGTAGCACTGTGATTGCAAGAATTACATCTGAGGCAAAATAATCTGAACAACTCACATGCAGAGTCAATTCTTCAAAGGGAGCCAAGATGTTGATCATCTTTTCCATGAGATTCCACTGATTTGCAGTGATAGTTGCAGGCAGCTCATGTTCTGACACATATACTCCAATGACCCACTTCTGCTCAATCAGAGAATGCAGCATGTAAAATGTACTGTTCCAGCGAGTCTGAACATCTTGTTGAAGTCTTTTCATGGGATGACCAAGTTGGAGCTGAATATCTTGCAGCCGAGAATATACCAGGTTTGAATGTTTAAAGTGGCCAACTATTTTGCGCTCAACTCCCACAGCATTTGTAATGCTGCACTGTGATTAAAGACCCTCTGAGTGCTGCAGTGTATGTGCCACACATGAAAGACTCTGAAGACCAGCATCTTCCACACCTTTATCATATTCCTGGCATTATCCTGGACTACCACATGGACAGAACTTTTGGGAATGGCCCAAGTGTCAAGCAGTTCTTCAAGTATGCTCATTATAGCTTGGCCTGTGTGAGAGCCTTGAAATTTCATTGCGTGGAGCAGCTGAAGAGAGAAATTGCCATTAATCCATTGTGCAGTTAAGCTAATTACAGACACAGGACTTACACTACTGTTCCAAATGTCTTTGGTGAAACTGATAGCCTTTAAGTCCTCCTGCAGCATGTTGGTAATGTGTTTCTTCACTGTGTTGTGTAATTGAGGCAAGATGACATCTGTGATGTAACGGCGACTGGGTATTTCGTACTTAGGCTCCAAAAGATTCAGAAGTCGGCAAAAACCCACATTGTCAAATATTGATAGTGGCTGATCACCAAGAATGATGAATTGGGTATCTACCTCAGGTATTTTCATAGCCCTTGGGTTATCCATGGAATATTTTTCGCATCTTGAATGGGTTTGCTGCAGTGTCAGCTGCTGAGTGCCAGTGCTAGTGACGGTAAATTCTCCATGCTCACGCTTGTGTTTCATTTTGAGGAGTTTTATGAGATTACTGGTATTATAAGAACTAACTTTTGATCCTCCTCTTGATATTTTTGCAGAACAAAGTTTGCAGTCTGCAATGCACGAGTTGGTTTCACTAATTTTAAAATACTTCCAAACTGCTGACATTTTGCTGACATCCCTTACATTGAAAGCCTGAAATAAATATGTCTGTGGGCAGGGGAAAAACAAAAGAGGAAAAAAAATGGAAAAAAAAAATTTTGAGCCATTAGAAATGCCATGGTTTTCAAACATTCACACGTGGCACTTCTAACTCAGTAAGATGAACATCTGACCGATTTTCAAAGATAATGGAAAATTGGAAATAAAGCTCTGCTGTACTCACTGATTGTCGTCCTGCAGCCATGCGAGCAGCATGCATCTTGGTATAGCCAAGTAACCCAGCCGGGAACAGGAAATCCATCTGGTGTGCACTTAGGGTGTGGTAACAGAAGCAGAACGCTACAAAAAAAACCCAGATAGAATGTTCTTGAGAACCCAGCCGAGCCAGCAAAATAAAAATTGCACAATACCATGCGACTAGATGGGCAAATGCAAGGCCAAGGTGCAAATAAAAAAAAAAGAAAAAGGCATACAAAAATAAAACGCATTGTAAAAAAAACAAAACACTTGCAGGCTGCAGCAGTAAATTAATACTCTAATTGTAAAGGAAAGGGTACACATTGCATACACAGCTGGACAGGGGACAATGGGACACATGATGTAAGCAAGAGACATGTGGGTGGGGATGGGCCCACAGTTCGAGTCGAACATAACTTCGACTCGAACATCGGGTGTTCGCCCGTTTGTCGAATTTAGAACATTATGGGGCATTCGCAGCAACTTTGCTGCTGCGGAGCGCCGGATAATGCATTACGCGTAGACGGCGCGCACAGCTCCTCCACGTTGGGAGGGCTCCCGCCGTTTGCTTTGACACTTTATTTATATGGCAGGGCGGGGCTACCCGGCGACATAAGCGAGCGACCCCGCCCCTTCTGATGTCATGTGATGTCAGAGGGGGCGGGATACGCGCTTACGTAACCGGTTGGCCCTGCCCTTCCATATAAATAAACTGTCATAACAAACAGCAGCCAGTCGGGAGCAGCAGCCCTCCCATGGAGGAGGAGCTGTTGTGTTGCATTTTGTTTTTTTTTTGGGTCCGTCGCTCGCCCTGAGTGACGATAGATTACAACGGGGGACACTTTTTTTTTCTTTTTTAATAAAGGACTTGTTCCTAATTGTCTCCTGCGTTTTTTTCTTTTTTTTACACTTTTTTGGTGAAGTAGTAGGGGTACGATGTGCCCGATACTAATTCACATAGGGGGGGGTCGGGATCTGGGGGCCCCCTTATTAAAGGGGTCTTCCAGATTCCGATAAGCCCCCCCTCGCCCGCACAACCCCACAACCACAGCCCAGAGTTGTGGGGAAGAGGCTCTTGTCCCCATTAACATGGGGACAAGGTGCTTTGGGGTGGGGGCGCAGAGCCCCCCTGCCCAAAAGCATCCATACTCCCCATGTTGAGGGCATGTAGCCTGGTACGGTTCACGAGGGGGGGGCACATGCTCGCCCCCCCCATCGGGGCCAGCCAGGTTGCATGCTCGGATAAGGGTCTGGTTTGAATTTTACGGGGGACCCCACGTCAAATTTTTTTTTATTTTGGCGCGGGGTTCCCCTTAAAATCCAAACCAGACCCAAAGGGCCTGGCATGGACTGGGGGGGGGGGGGGACACACACCATTTTTTTCTGTGATTTTTATTGTATATTGCCGGGAACCGGCAATACATTACGAGATAATAAATGACAATTTTTTTCCTTTGGAAATGTAATTTTGCTCTGGCACTGTTCTAAATATCACAGAGGTGCGCCCTTTACAGGCAGACTAAGGGGTCCCCCCAGGCACATTATTGTTACAATGTAAAGTGGTGTGTACAGCTTGTATAACAGTGTAAATATACTGTCCCCACAAAATAACTCAACACACTGCCATTAATATCTAAACCGTTTCCAACAAAAGTGAGTACACCCCTAAGTGAAAATGTCCAAACTGGGCCCAAAGTGTCACTATTTTGTGTGGCCACCATTATTTTCCAGCACTGCCTTAACCCTCTTGGGCATGGAGTTCACCAGAGCTTCACAGGTTGCCACTGGAGTCCTCTTCCACTCCTCCATGACAACATCACAGAGACCTTGCGCTCCTCCACCTTCCGTCTGAGGATGCCCCACAGATGCTCAATCGGGTTTAGGCCTGGATACATGCTTGGCCAGTCCATCACCTTTACGCTCAGCTTCTTTAACAAGGCAGTGGTCATCTTGGAGGTGTGTTTGGGGTCGTTATGTTGGAATTCCTGTGAATGGAACACAGGCACTTCCTGTAAATGGAATGCAAAGTGAATGTCTGCTACTACAGCTTCCAGACAGCTATTTCCTGTCATCATGCTTATATTATGCGTGCCTGCATTTGTCTGCCATGCCTCCGACGATGTCACTCTTTGATGAAACATGTTAGGCGGTTCTGGACGACGCAGGCATGCTTTACTACCGCGGCTTTTAATTTGATTCATGCGCATTTACTCCTTGGACATGTGAGTACAACTTTTTATTCAATAAATCTTTTATGTGTGAATGTATTACACCATTGCGACACGCTCTTTCATTTCTCTGAGGTCACACTGTGCTGGCTTGTATGGGCCATTCTGCTGTCTGAGTCTGACTCCTGGAGCTGATCATATTCCAGTGGGAGGAGAAGATCGTTTGTTCTCTGAGTGGGACGGATAGTTTACCTTTTGGCTGCTTGCTGGGGTTTTTGGCTCTTTATAATCTTAGAGCCCATACTCTGGTAAGCAGGATTGCCCCTTTTTGTGCACCAAGGTGATGAGTTGATCCTTCATCCTCTCCACTCTAGATGGTGTCGGTTTCTTCACTCCTCTCTCTGCTGCCATGAATATGTACTTTGGACTATGATAAATGAACTTTTATATATGAACTAGCGCTGCATTACTTTATTATTATGTTGGAATACTGCCTTGCGGCCCAGTCTCCGAAGGGAGGGGATCATGCTCTGCTTCAGTTTGTCACAGTACATATTGGCGTTCCCTCAATGAACTGTAGCTCCTCAGTTCTGGCAGCATACATGTAGCCCCAGACCATGACACTCCCACCATGCTTGACTGTAGGCAAGACACACTTGTCTTTGTACTCCTCACCTGGTTGCCGCCACACACGCTTGACATCATCTGAACCAAATAAGTTTATCTTCATCTCATCAGAGCACAGCAAAAGGTTCTAGTAATCCATATCCTTAGTCTGCTTGTCTTCAGCAAACTGCAGGCTTTCTTGTGCAACATCTTTAGAAGAGGCTTCATTCTGGGAGGACAGACCATGCAGACCAATTTGATACAGTGTGCAGCATATGGTCTGAGCACTGACTGGCTGACCCCCCCCCACCCCTTCAACTTCTGCAGCAATGCTGGCAGCACTCATATGTCTATTTCCCAAAGACAACCTCTGGATATGATGCTGAGCACATGCACTCAAATTTAACACACCTGCTCCCCATTCACACCTGAGACCTGGTAACACTAACGAGTCACATGACACCGGGGAGGGAAAATGGCTAATTGGGCCCTATTTGGACATTTTCACTTTCATCCTTCCCGCACAGCAACTCCCTCGAAAGTGGTGAGGTACGCCTCCACATAATCCATAGTTGTCATCTTCTGCACGTGGTAAGAGGCGCATTCCAACTTTGGTTCCAGTGCCACGGGAGGCATGGACCACTTTTTTAACTCCACGAGAGCCTCCGCCAGCTGGTGGTTGATCTCCTGCTGGGCTTCATGCTGTTGGCAACATTCCTCCCGCTGTGCTGCAGCGTCTTGTGTGACTTGGAGTTTGGTCTCCCGCTGGGCTGCAGTCATCTGTAGCAAGGCCTTCAATATCTCCTCCATGTTGGAATATTAGCTCGATGCACCACGTGTGGGAGATTAGCTCATGGGGATCACCTTTCCTGGCAAAAGACAGCTTGAAAGCAAACTTTCTTAAAAGTGTGGTGGGTTGCTAGTTTTATTGATAAAGGTTGCAAGTCATAAAACAAACAAAATAGCAAAACAACTCCTTGCCCTTTGGCGCTAAACTATACAGAGCAGGATACCTCTCTATATGGCGATGGGCTCGTCCCAGACACCACCAAACAAAACAAACGCAAAGCTTTTCTGTTTGAGTCCTTAGAGCAACCAATTCCCAAGGTGTAGCTCTCTCAGTGTAGTGATACTGAGTTCCAGGCCAGAGCGACACTGAGTTATCCTCCTGGTCATTTAAAGCAGCTGAAGGGGGATTTGGGTGGTCAGAAACGCCGGGCCGGAACCAACTCTGCCACGGTGGCTGGACTCTTTCTAGTCCACTCCAAGTGAAAGCATGCGAGGCGACATCTATCTATCTATCTATCTATCTATCTATCTATCTATCTATCTATCTATCTATCTATCTATCTATCTATCTATCTATCTAGGTTAAAGCAGGTGTGAAGAAATGTTGTAAAGTAAGAATGCAAAATGGAGAACTCCCTCTAAGGGTGGGACTGTATGGGCACAAATAATTGAAATATGGATAGATGTAGCTAAAAATGTACAAAAAAGTTTATTCAAGACAATATAAAATCACTAGAGAATAGATAATGCATATACAGAAACAAGCAGAAATGGAGAATGGGTTATTGATAGAGTTGAGCGAACACCTGGATGTTCGGGTTCTGCTGGTCCGTCCGAACTTCGGGACAAAGTCCGGGTCCGGGTCCGGACGGAACCCGAACGATCGCACGGACAACGACAGGGCTTCAAGCCTGCCTGGTCGTCTTGGGCTTGTAGGTCCACAAGCGAGTTGAGATAGTTATTGGGTAAGAGGTAAAGACGAACAAAGACATATACGTAATAGATAAGAGATCACTAAAATATAACAGAACTTATTTGAAAAAACATGTAAAAATCGATGTAGATAGGTATAAAGTTAATAAACACGGGTATGTCAGGGTGGGAATCTCCCTCAAGAGGTAAAACGTAAGAATGAAATGTTGTAAAGAAGTGTGGACGAAATTGGATCTATCTATCTATCTATCTATCTATCTATCTATCTATCTATCTATCTATCT
>BLSH010482413.1:39376-51845 GCA_018402905.1 Glandirana rugosa | reverse complement strand
ACAGGTGTCCTTTTCCACACTTCCGGGAGTTCTGGCCGGCGGACGCGGCAGATGACGTCAGAAGCCGGCTCCCTCCTCCCTGCTCGCTCTGCTACTGGCCGCCTGGCCAGTAGCAGAGCGTGGCAGAGCTCGCGCATGCGCGGTAAGGTGCCCGGCGTGAAGCTGTACTGCTTACACGTCCGGGTTCCCTTACCCGCGATGGAAGCGGCTGCACCCGTCCCCCGATCCGAAGATCGGCGGCGGGTGCCGACATCGCTGGAGTCCAGGACAGGTAAGTGTCCTAATATTAAAAGTCAGCAGCTACTGTATGTGTAGCTGCTGACTTTTAATTTTTTTTTTTAGCCCGGACCTCCGCTTTAAGATGCAACCTCACTGAAGTTAAAGGTGAACTGTAAATAATGTTTTTTTTTATTTGCTTAATCTTCAATGGTAGGACTCATGTTGGAAGGTAGAGAGACAGCACTAGGAGCCATTCAGGCTCTGCTGCAGTTAAGTGGACATTGTGACTGAAGGAGAGAGCAGAGTGAGCAAATGGTGACCTCATTAATGTGCTGCTGCCTTTACTAGTGTTCTTGACCAAGTTGTGTTGCTGTTATAGTAAAGGTTGGATATTTGGCTGTGCTGTTTGGTAGGGGAGGCTGGAGCACTTAGAGCCTACACAGGGCTGACAATTTTCTCTCTGCCCCATGTGACAGCTGGGTGCCTGACCAGCCAATCACTGAAAACCACAGCTGTCATGTGGCAGGAAGGGGAGTGTTTCACAAACCCCCATACCCAGAAGTACTGGCCTACTCTTTCCTCCTGGAAGGATGCAAAATGATTACCGTTGATAGTCATGACTGTAGCCAAGGCACATTCCTCTTTCTAAACATACATTTGCATGAGTACAAGTATGATGTCATGGTATTTCCAGCTGGTATTTCCCCAGGATTATGTACTGTGATGCAAATATTGGTTTATCAGTCAATTTGTAATAATCTGAATGATACATTTTTTGTATTGTTTCAGTTATTGGCAAGATGTATGCCTACAATAGTTCTGCATGTACAAATGAGATTTTTTGTAGTATAGTATGTTGGAGAAGCTTGCAATGAGATGAAACACTCAAGGTTAAAAATGCTACTATGATAGTATAAAAAATGTGTGCTTCTTAGCTGGATGTTTATTATGTATGTACTCCTCCGCATACACCCCCACAAGGTCACTGGTCGGGAAATGCCATTCTTCTCTCTCCAGTCTTAGTTTACACTAGCTGAATCCTTTTCCTAAATACACACATATCTTTCAATATTTGCTGAAAACTGTCTTCGCCTATGGCAATATTTGTTTTATTGCAATGTGTCTTGTATTAATAGATTTTGCTTTGTTTTTAAATGGAATGTGCATGTATATATACTGTGTATATGTATATATATATATATGAGATAGAGAGAAAGGAGGGAGAGGGGTTTCACAAAAGAAGAATCTTCCAGCATTTGCTGCCCAGATTATTTGATAGAACAGTAACAGTTTTTTTTTCACCAAAGGGAATCTTTCTGGTCAATCATGGTAAATTACAGAATCTGCTGTCAATTTTTGTCCAAGGTGCTGAAACTCAATATAAACACAGTTTCAACCCTGTGAATGTATACAACCTTTTCCTGCCCAGGACATTTTTACATTTTTCAGTTTTAAGTCAGACAGAATGTGATAATTTTGATATTCAGTAAACATACAAAAATACCTTATATGAAAAAAATTCAAAATAGAAAATCCTTCAGTTCTTCTGCAAAAACTCAAAATACTTTTAACCACTTGCCTACTGGGCATTTTCACCCCTTTCCTGCCCAGACCAATTTTCTGCTTTCAGTGCTGTCACACTTTGAATGACAATTGCATGGACATGCAACACCGTGCCCAAACTATATTTTTATCCTATTTTTTTTTTTAGACAGATAGAGCTTTCTTTGGAAAAAAAAATGTTTACTTTTGTTTCTGTTATAAAATGTTGTAAATAAGTACTTTTTCTCCTTCACTGATGAGCGCTGATGAGGCTGCATTAATAGGCAGCACGGATGGGCACTGATGGGCACTGATGAGGAGACACTGATGAGGCTGCAGTAATATGTGGCACTAAAGGACGCTAATAGGCGGCACTGATGGGTGGCACTGATAGGTACTGACAGGAATCACGGACGGGCACTGATTGGCAGCACTGGTGGGCACTGTTGGGGCTGCACTAATGATCAGTGCCCTGATTATCAGCGTAGAAGTACCCTGTTTGTATTTTCCAGTTATCGGCTTTCCTCTTCACATGCACTGCCAGCGTGAGGAGAGGAACACCGATAACCGGCAAATCCTGTTTACACTGCAATCAGCTGTGATTGGACACAGCTGATCACATAGTAAAGGGCCACTGTGATTGGCTCTTTATCCCGATCTGTGATCAGTTGTATCCAAAGGATCACAGATCACTGCCGATGGGAGCCACAGGGGGTGCGCGGGAAGTGCGATCATGGAAGAATGTCATATGATGCCCTCTCTGCAATGTGTGACCATGCTGTAGCCATCATTCGGCTATAGCGTGGTCATGAAGAGGTTAATAACAAAATACCATAAGATTATAAGAAAAATATTAACATACAGAATGTAAAACAATATCAAAAGTAGAGTTGGGCGAACAGTTCAAGCCGAGCAAAAGAATTGGCCCAAACATCGTCTGTTCGCCGGTTCGGCAAACACC
Organism: Glandirana rugosa; assembly: GCA_018402905.1. Lineage (NCBI taxonomy): Eukaryota > Metazoa > Chordata > Amphibia > Anura > Ranidae > Glandirana > Glandirana rugosa. Next base: position 49,123 of record BLSH010482413.1, on the reverse strand, counting down.
CTAATTTGTGGGGCGCTCGGTGGGATGTTTGCCTGCTGAGCATTCCACAATGCACTGCGTGCTGCATAGTGCATTCTAAGCCCTGGTTGGGCAAAGCTTTCCCAGTAAAGGCACAGTGAAAAGCAGGTTGTTAAGGAGCGCACCGGGAACGTGGACGCTGCGTCCCTAACAACAGATGAGTCATCAGCTGTCAACAGGTTTCCCTGCAGACAGCTGAATAAAAAAAAAAAACATTGCCGGCAATAGAAAAAAGTGAAAAAAATGACGTGGGGGTCCCCCCCCCCCTCCAATCTATACCAGGCCCGTCGGGTCTGGTATGGATTTTAAAGGGAACCCCATGCAAAAATTAAGAAAAAAATGATGTGGGGTCCCCTCCAAAATCCATGCCATAATGCCATACCCTTATCCAAGCATGCATCCTGGCAGGACAGGAAAGGAGGGGACAAGCGAGCACCCTCCCTCCTGAACCATACCAGGCCCCATGCCCTCAACATGGGGGGGTGCTTTGGAGCAGGGAGTTGATCGGTGATGTCACAAAGGGGTGGTGCCACCAGGGGATGTCACCAGGTGGACCCGCCCCTTACCTATGTAAGAAATTTCAAACGGTGGAGCAAGAATACAACAGTTAGTCTTCGTTGCGGGTGGATCTTTGTTTTTAGTCCAGCGGCGCAGTGAGCATCACGATTGATGATGGATCTACATCAGGGGACATTGTTTTTTTTTTTATTTTTTTAATAAAGGAATTGGCAGAAACTGCCTCCTGTCTTTATTTATTTTTGACACTTTTTTGGTGAATGGGAAGGGGTATGCTCATTCACATAGGGAGAGGGCTGGGATCAGAGGCTCCCCTTGTTAAATGAGGCTTCCAGATTCCGATAAGCCCCCTGCCCACAGAAAACCACAGCCTTAGACCAGGGTTGTCGGGAAGAGCCCCTTGTCCCCATCAACATGGGGACAAGGTGCTTTGCTCCCCACCCCAAAGCACCCCTCCATGTCATGTTGAGGGCATGTGGCCTGGTATGGTTCAGGAGGGGTGGGAACTCGCTCACCCCCCCTTTTCCTGACTTGCTTGGCTGCATGCCAAGAGAGAGAGGGGAGAGATCTGCCATTCATGGCGTGCGTTCCACCCGGGGTGGATGTGACATCAGTGGTTTCGGACGACCAGAAGTTACGTCAACCCATCTGTGATGATGCTCTGGAGGAGGAGTGAAACGCATTGACGTAATTTCCAGTCGTCCGAAACCACTGACGTCACATCTGCCCCGGGTGGAACGCACGCCGCGAATGGCAAATCTCTGTCTCATCCCATTGCATATATGCCTGAAAGAGCTTTTCTCTTGTAAGTAATATTTTAGCATTGCTCAAATAAATTCCTTTTTAAATGATACACTATGAGCTTCTTCTATTGAGCCTGGCGGAGATCTGAATTGGTCTACATAGAGGTCTTTTAAGGAGTCTGTTGCGCCTACATTGGAGGATATCTTCCTATTCCCTGGCACCACTTAGCTTGGCAGCTTATGCTTGTTTGACCCCCAGACTGCAAAGCTGAGAATCCATTCTCTCTGGTGAGTGGGAAACAAGAGGGGTGTGTGGCACATCTCACTTTATTGTCTTCACTGGATTTACCTGTTGGAGTATGTCTGCACCTTTTATTCACCATCAGCACGAGAGCACTTTTTGAACTTTGGATCATATTTATGCATTTATAGATTTTATGTTTATGCATATAAATTTTCATCAATAAGATTAGCTGCTGGCGCTGTTTTTTGTGTTTTTATTTTTTTAAAAAAATGTTTTTGCATTGATACATGTACCCCAGGGCAGTACCTGGGCCCCCATACCGTTTTTTGTGGCCAATAACTTACATATAAGCCTTCAAAATGGGGACTTTTGATTTTTCAAATCCGGGTCCCATAGAATTCAATGGGTTTCGGGTCGGAACTTTGGCGATGTTCGAGAGTTCTAGCGTGAACCAAACCGGGGGTGTTCAGCGCAACGGTAATCAAAAGTGTAATTATGTTCTTGAGATAAAAATTGTGTATGCGTATGTATGTGTCTGCATCTCCTCTCTCCCTCCATGTGTAAATGTGAGTGACCCAAGGGTCTCTTTTTTCTGAAGCATATCCAGCCCTCATTTCTCCTAAAATGGGCTGGCTTAAGTTACTTCTATGTCTAGTAGTACAACACACACATCCTGTTAAGAATCAATATGCCATTAAAAAGTTCTCAGCTCCACAGCCTTCCCTTCCCCTCTCTGAAGAGCCGACTTCTGAAATTTGACTCTTGGGGCCTCTTTAGAAGCAGACTGACAAATGTATGCCAGCTGTTAAGCAGGCAGCAGAGAGGATAATGACAATATTGTTGGGATCATTCCCAAACCTGAGGCGGCTCAATCCTATTATCTGATAGTGGGTAATAACCCACTATCAGCTGACTGTGGGTCACAAGAAGGAATAAGAAAATGTACTCATCTGATCCAGAGGAGAATAGCGAAAAAAGCTTTGGTCATACTTCTGCTTTAAATAATAGATGTGAATCAATTTGATGTTATCTGATAACCACTGTTTTTTTTTTCAACTATATAAAGGAAAAAAGACCAACATTTTTAAAAAAATCAGTTTCCCTTACCTTCTAGTATAAAGCATATAAAATAAAAAAGGCCAGGATAGTATAAATACACCCAAATTGATCCTTTTTTAGAAAGTGGATCTCATTTTTACCACAATTTTGTGGAAATGAGGAAACATGATATTGATCAGGGGTTTAAAAAAACAAATAAAGGTGCATTAACCACTTGAACTCAGGAAGGTTTTACCCCCTTCATGACCAGGCCATTTTTTGCTATTCCGCACTGCGTGACTTTAACTGTCAATTGCATGGTAATGCAATACTGTACGGAAATTACATTTTTATCATTTTTTTCACACAAATAGAGCTTTCTTTTAGTGGTATTTGATCACCACTGGGTTTTTTATTTTGTTGTGATATAAATGAAAAACGACAAAAAAATTTGAAAAATAACAATATTTTCTATTTTCTGTCATAAAACATATCCAATAAAATCAAATTTTGTGATAAATTCAGACCAAAATGTATTCTGCTACACGTATTCCCAATCCCAGTAAGTGTATATTAACTAGTTTGCATTGGCGATTATCATTGGAGAAGTTATAGCATCTACAAACTATGGGATACAGTTTATATTTGAAAATTGATCTCATGAATCTAATTTATTAAGGCCCCAAAATGCAGGACAGTAAAAATTTCCTCCAAATTACCTCTTTTTGGAAAGTAGATAGTCTAAGGCCGGGTTTCTCAACCAGGGTTTCTTGGAACCCTAAGGTTCCTCCAGAGGTTTCTAGGGGTTCCTCGAGCAATGATCAATTTCTACCTCTCAGATAAATTCCCAATAACATCATTGATCTTTTTAGCTATCTGTAAGGGGGTAATTCTTCCCAATGACCACAAGTGTAAGGAGCATTCTTCCTATTGACCATCACACTAATGTATCATGAGTTGTAGATCTTTAATTTTTAGCAGGGGTTCCCAGAGACCGGAGAATTATTTCAAGGGTCCCTCAGTGTTGAAAAGGTTGAGAAAGGCTGGTCTAAGGTATTTAGTAAGAGGCATGGCAAGTTTTTTGAAGTTGTAATTTTTTGTCACTATTTTTTTGAAGATTAAGAAATTGAATAAAATGTGGGTTTTTTTCACTTTTTTTACATACTGTGACCAGTGCAGTACAGCATCATCATATGACTGATGTGGTAGTGATCAACATCAAAGTTTCCAACTGTCATGCATGCATGAGCATGCATACACATCACATCAAAATCATAGAGGTATTAGAATGAGAGAGCTTAGTTAAAAGATCTAAAAATGAGATTGATCAAAGCAGCTTAGATTTAAACCCCTTTAAGAAAGAAGAATAATTTATTAGACAAACCAATATAGTCAAAAAAGAAATTGATAGAGTACAAAAAAATTTAAAGACAACGAAACAAGCTAAATTTAAAAGGGACCTTCTAGATTGGGAGAAGGGTGATATCTTTGATCTCTCCTTCCAAAAAGGTAGGAATAGATCGAGAGGTAGATGATTCCGATCCCCATTCTGCCAATCGGATACTGATATAGCAAAACCGACAGTGAAGGCCCTACTCTGTCAGACTGTTTTTTAGATCCAGAACGGGACAGTTCGTTGTCCCCAGTGAGAGGCCATCAGAAAAGGACAGGTATTTTAAAAGCAAAGAAAAAAACACACGTAGTGCCCCCATAGTATAGGTGCGTTTTCTAGCAGGGGTTTGCTAGGTGAGATAAAATTTAGCCAGGCCTGACTGTATGTGCGGTCCTGTCTCTTTGCTGGAGGGGGCATGTCTCTTTGCTGGAGGGGGCATGTCTCTTTGCTGGATTGGGCATGTCTCTTTTCTGAATATATGGGGATGTCTCTTTGCTGGATTTGGCTGTCTCTTTACTATATGGAGATGTCTATTTGCTTTATGGAAATGTCTCTACTGAATTTATGGGAATGTCTCTTTGCTGAATATATGGGAATGTCTCTTGCTGGATTGGGCTGTCTCTTTGCTTTATGGAAATATCTCTCTGCTGGATGGGCGTGATTTTTTTTGGGGGGGGGGGGCAGCATTTCATTCTCGGTAGTACAATGTCTTAGCCCGGCCCTGTCCTGGGGACTCGTGGTTATCCTCTTTCCCCAGAACTAAGGGCATGGTGCCTCGTGGGCACTGTCAGATCTGTAAATTTGTTGAGCGCACTGAGACGTTCACAGATGCGGACAACCTGAATGCATATAGGATCAAAAGTTTAATTAACTGTGCAATTACAAAAGTTATTTACAGCTTACAATGTCCCTGCAATAAAATATATGTAAAATATATGTAGGAAAAAACAAACGCCAATTGCGTGATTTCATCGTGGGCCGTATCAGCATTATGGTCGCCCTGTAAGGGCCGGTTGTATATATAAGACTAGATGTCCAGAGCACCACCCCCCCTTACATCAGATGCCAAGAGCCCCCCCCCCACCATCAGAAGTTAAGGGTTCCCCACCCTTCCTTGCATCACAATGGGGGCAGAGTTGGGAAGCAGAAAGAGCAGGGTCTAGAGGAGGACCAGAGGAGAGTCTTCTGAATGCTGAGACCAGGGGAGGTGAAGATGAGGGGGTGCTGCAGCTGCACAGAGTGGAGCAGGAGCTGAAGGAGTTCTGTCCTCCACTCTGCGGCCGACTGTTGAGACAGGGGGTGGTGGAGATGAGGGGAGTGCTGCAGCTGCAGGAAAGGTGTGAGTGAGGGCCACGTGAAATGACCCGGAGGGCCGGATTTGGCCCCCGGGCCTTGTGTTTGACACCTGTGGCATAGGTGAACATCTGGGTGACATCAAACGTAAGAAGCCCAAGAGCCCCTTAGCACATTTTGACGAAGTCCTCCTTAACCGCTTCAGCCCCGAAAGGATTTACCCACTTCCTGACCAGGTCATTTTTTGCGATACGGCACTGCGTCGCCTTAACTGCGCGGTCATGCGACGCTGTACCCAAACGATATTTTTTACTTTTTGCTATAATACACATCCAAAAAAATAAAAAAAAAACAAATTTCTTCATTAGTTTAGGCCAATATGTATTTTTCTACATATTTTTGGTAAAAAAATCATAATAAGCGTATATTGATTGGTTTGCGCAAAAGTTATAGCATCTGCAAAATAGGGGATAGATTTATGGCATTTTTATGGCATTATTATTTTTTTCACTAGCAATGGTGGTGATAAGCGATTTTTAGCAGGACTGCGACATTGTGGCGGACAGATATGACACTTTCAACACTTTTTTTGGGACCATTGACATTTATACAGCGATCAGTGCTATAAAAATACACTGATTACTGTATAAATGTCACTGGCAGGGAAGGGGTTAACACTAGGGGTGATCAAGGGGTTCAATGTACTCCCTGGGAGGTGTTTCTGACTGTGGGGGAGTGTGTTGACTGGGAGTAGAGAGAGAACATTGTTCCTGATTACTATGAACAGCAGATCTCTCTCTACTTCCCTGACAGAACGGAGATCTATCTGTCTGTTTACACTGACATATACCCACTCTGCGTCTCTTTCCTGCGATTGTGGGTGGCCAGCAGACATCGCGGCCGCCGGCCACGTGCATCAACTCCCCCGATGTGCTGTAGCTATTTAAAGGGCCGCCATACAGCTATGGCGATTCACGGGAATGTGCAGACCTGCCGCTGTATAATGGTGGGGGCTGGTTGGGAAGTGGTTTAAAAGAAGAAATTTTGGATTTATAAATGAAATGTACTGATGCCGAAGCCAACAATGAGTTAAATCCACAAGTATTTTTAAACTGAGTAAGGATTTATCTGGAACATGCTTTCCTAGTGAAACCTCTTTTCTATATTTTCTATATCCCCTGTAGTGAAGCGGGTGTAGTGGCTACTATGTGCTTAATATAGATGTGGCCACTATGCCTGGTGGTTGAGTAGAATAATTTTCATGTTATATATTGCTTGTTTTGTTTAGTGTCTATTCTTTCATGTTTCAATTTGAGTGGGTTGCTGTGTGTGCTACCTCTTTTGTTAAAAACGTGTTGAAGGTCCAACCCATAAATAATTTACCTGCATTGGGTCCACTATACCATCCACACACCTAATTATACAGATATGCACATGGTGCTATGGCTCCCCTATGAGAAAAAAGAGGTTGGGTCCTGATGAAGCTAGGAACTCCCAGCGAAACACGTTGACATCATGCCCCTATGCGTCTGACACCGCTCCTTGCATCTCCCTGTCTCCATCGCAGTCCCGATGATATGGCATAGAACATTCTGAAAGATTGTGAGCGTGGACTCCTAGTACCACTTACTAGCTTACCGCTTACCCAAGTCGCTCCCACATACACCCGACGTGGAATTGCTCTATTCAGTGTGGTAACTGTTGAGCTACCACGAGGAGAGCTAATGGGAGTTGGCAGGAGTTTGGACTTGAGACACCGGCAGCGGCTTCCTTGAACCATAGCGATCACCAACTGAAACCCGGACACATAACTATACCTTATACGAACCCTGTGCAATATGCTACTGTGCAGGTATGACATTTTCTGACAGGAGCGTACAGTGATCGGGTGTTTATGTATGGTGTCTGCCAGTTGGTGTATACTGTTTGGCCACAGCTTGCCATTATATGCTTGGTGCTCAGCTTCCTCTCTGCATACTGCTTGATGGAGGCTCATCCATCACATTGACATTTGGGGTTTTCTGTAGGGTTACTTCTAAGGGACTAAATCTACGTTGTTGCACTTACCACCCCAGCTTCGGTCTGCAGTACCTGGATAGTTATATCACTGCATTTAATGCCACTTCTGGGTTAATCCCTCTGCAAGATATCTCAGCTTCCAGTGGATGGTGCACCCAGTCCCTCCTCTCATTCTATTAACTCTATGATTTTGATGTGATGTGTATGCATGCTGATGCATGGATGGCATCTAGACATTTATTTTGGTCAGACAACGTTGTCTTTTTTTTAAGATGGTGGAAGGTGGAGGTGTGCTTACTTATTATGTTATTCCATTTTCTACAATACAATTTTTGTAATTTTTTTAGATTGGCCTTCTAATTGGTTTGGTACTATATCCCTGAGGCTCCATTCTGTGGTACCTTGAACTACAACCATTGTCTTAGTTTAGTTCCATTGTTTTGTATGCTAGCAATTGCCACAGAGCCCCACTCTTCACTTCATTTTATTTATGTACCCTTATATTTTGATTCCCAGTATCTTTGTTTTGTTTTGTGACATATGCCCCCTACAGCCTTCCTGATGCCCCCCACCCTGAGGTGCAGCGGAACGGTGGCACAGACTTTATCCACCCACGCCCAAAAAAATGAAAAAAATTCCCTCCTCTGCTCCCACCACCTGGGCCTCTCTGTTGATGTGATGCAGTCTAGGGAAATGTAATTTAAGCCCTGGTAAGCAAGTAGGAGTGGGGGTGTGGTCTAGTAACATCAATTTATTCATTAAGGTTGAAATGAACAATAAAGCTGCCCCGGGCCCCCCCTGTTTAGCTGATGAGGCCTGCCTTATCAATGGCCCTGCTAGCATTACAATAGTCAGTCCTAAAGTGTTCATAAAAAAGAACACAGTGTTCTGCCCATGCAGGAGTTGTTTAGCATAACAAAGAAAACAAATGCCTTTCGGTCTCCCGGTTACTTGTCACACAGTAATTCATATAACTTAGTTGAATGTAGAAGCGCATAGGTATGAAGCTGTGAATAGGCCCAAGGCACGCTGGAGAGAAAGCTGTACCTGCAATGATCTCCCTTGCTTCTGCTTCATTTATTCTGCAAACTAGTGCTTTATCCAATCCGTCTTTAATATTAACACTCAATCCCCCTCACCTCCTCACAGGTGATTTTTTTTCCAGTTTGGAACAGCATTTAGCTAGGGGAGAGGGGGGGCTTACGAAATAAGCAGGCACAGCAGCCCATATATCATGCTTGTTACACATTTACTGCATGACGGATGACAGATTTTCTTACACCCATTTTCGGAATTCGTCGTTAGCACCAGACATATTAAAAGTAGAAATAAATTTATGCAATATGCAAATTCCTTGGCAAGCAAAATGGCCGTAAGCAAGAAAAATGTAATTTACTTATTAGCATACCTAATTGGCTCAGAATTTATTTATAAATTCCTGTAAAGATATAGCCCACTTGCTGTTTATATGATGTAAAAAAGAAAATACAGACTTTAGTAGGATAAAAATATCAGCGTGTGATTAATTTAAAAATTAAACTGGCAGTGGTGTTTAGTTGCAGTAAGCAACATTGTAGTTTTCCATTTCTAGAAGATGCAAACATGTGAAATATAAAGACTAATGAGAAAAAATATGGTTGAATCGGAACTAGACATACATTATACTACCAAAAGTATTGGGGCGCCTGCCTTTACACACATGAACTTGAATGGCATCCCAGTCTTAGTCCGTAGGGTTCAATATTGAGTTGGCCACCCTTTGCAGCTATAACAGCTTCAACTCTTCTGGGAAGGCTGTCCATAAGGTTTAGGAGTGTCTATGGGAATGTTTGACCATTCTTCCAGAAGCATATTTGTGAGGTCAGACACTAAAGTTGGATGAATAGGCGTGACTCGCAGTCTCTGCTCTAATTCATCCCAAGGTGTTCTATTGGGTTGAGGTCAGGACTTTAAAAGGTAAAAACACCCCACTGTGCCCCCTGCATACCTCTGCATCCCCCAATATCTCTGTCACTACTGTGTACCCAGTCTCCACAACTGCACCTCTGGACCCCTTTACATTACACAACCCCCTGCACATCTGGACCCCTTTAACCGCTTAACAACCGCCCTATAGACAATTGACGTCTACAGGGCAGTTGCTTAATTCTGGGAGGACGTCTATTGACGTCCTCCCAGAATCGCGGTTCCCGCGCGCCCCCCTTAATTCGTTGACGGGACATCTGCAGTTAACAGATATCCCGCCAACAATTCGCCAATTTCCCCAGGTCTACACGTCCCCCAACACATTACATTTCCCCAGGTCTCCACGTCAACACCTCTGACCCATGTGTCATCACTGTCTCTATAACCCCCTACGTCTCCATACGTCCCCCGTGTCACCCCACAAAAATGGAAAATTTCAGGACTGGAGTTGGGTTATCTTGTGGAACCCTACTTAATCTCGTCTCTGACGCTCAGTGCGGATAAGTAGGTTGAAATCA
>BLSH010482413.1:14184-29090 GCA_018402905.1 Glandirana rugosa | reverse complement strand
CCCCCCCCCCCCCCCCGAACCATACTAGGCTGCTTGCCCTCAACATGGGGAGGGTGCTTTGGGGTCAACCCAAAGCACCTCGTTCCCATGTTTATGGGGACAAGGGTCTCTTCCTGACAACCCGGGCAGGTGATTCGGGGTCTGCGGGTGTGAGGCTTATCGGAATCTGGAAGCCCCCTTTATCAAGGGGGCCCCCTATATGAATGGGTATCAGGTATATTGTACCAAAAGTAAAAACCACAAGAGACAGTTTTTGACAATCCCTTTATTAAAAAAGAAAAAAAAAAAAGTGTCTCACGATGTACATCCATCATCACACTGCCCGACGGACCGAAAGATAGAGAAAAAACCCAAAACACTCCAAACAATCCAAATGACAGTTTATTTATAAGCAAGTGTGGGGTCACCTGGGAGGCCCCGCCCATTATGATGTCATGTGACACCAGAAGGGGGTAGGGTCACTTGGTTACATCACCATGTGGCCCCGCCCTTGCCTATATAACAGCTGACAAAGCGAAGAGACAGCAGTTAGCGGGAGCCCTCCCATCTAGGCTGAGCTTTTTAGTTTTCTCGATTTTTTGGGTCCGTTGGGTGGCATGATTGACGATGTATGCGGGACACTTTTTTGTTTTTTTTCTTTTTTAATAAAGGAATTGTCAAAAATTGTCTATGGCTTTTACTTTTTTGACACTTTTTTGGTGATTGGGTAGGGGTCTCAATGGACAGCGAACTCCAGGTAACCTCAAGACCCGTTCAGCAGCCACATTAGATGAAAGAAAGGTGGGATAGTGTGATATTGCAAAAACATGACCTTCTTCCGGGTCCATGTTGTGACAAAACTGATCAGGCGGAAGTGACGCAATCCAGCCATCGCGTGCATCTGTTTTTATTCATGCTCACTACTTTTCTTCCAAATGTAAGTGCTGTACCATTATTAAAGATACCTAGTTTTTGCAATATCACACTATTGTGCCTTTCTTTCATCTAATGTGGCTGCTGAACGGGTCTTGAGGTTACCTGGAGTTGAGATCTTGAGGCTTATCCACAAAGCGTTCCCTGACCCCCCGTGATAGGTGGTCATGTGGCTCTGGTAAGAACAAATCTTATGTGGTGGATGGCTATTTACACTGGTGGAGGAATATGGCGATTGTTCACTACTATCAAGCAATTTCACTTCACATGGACTTTTTTTGATATATTGGATCAGTACTTTAGTTATTTTCACATTATTTATCACACATTTTATGTATATGTAAAAAAAAAAAATTCACAATTTTTTGTATGCTAGCGCAACAATTTTTTCTCAGTTTTATTCACAGTGATTATACCTCACTTTTTGTTTGCTGCTTACGTTTGATTTATTCACCATAGTTCTAGCATGGACAATTTCATTGTTTTTCAACTGATCACCTGCCATACACCCCAAACCATTACCCCCCCATTTCCATCCTCTCCCCCTCTGTCACCTGACTTGTCTGCCCTATTATATTCTAATTCTCCCTCTACTTCAAACCTAGTTTAAATACTCCTCCAGCCCACCCATGAACCATATTCAGCGTATAGGTTATACCCCAATGGAAAGACAGCCCAGTGCTCTAGAAACCCAAATCTGTACACCAGGTCTTTAGCCATGCATTCAGTTTTCTAACCCCCCCTGCCTTTCCACATGGTACAGGCAATATTCCAGAGAATATAACCTTGGAGGTCATTCCCTTCAACTTGCAGCCTACTTCTTTAAATTGATATTTACAGATCCTCCATCTTCCATGTATCCTGTTATGGGTCCCAACCTGGACAAACCTGGGTCATGCCCAGCCTCTCCCAGTAGTTATCTACCCAGTACACCACATACTGAACCCTGGCACCAGGGAGACAGCAAACCATTTGGTTGAGGCAATCCTGGAAGCACATTATTTTATCAGCCCCATTGACAGGGGAGGCTCTCTAATTAGCCAAATTAGGCGGTCGTCTAAGGCCTTGCACTCACAGGGGCCTCGCAACCGCCTAATTTGACACTGACACCAGCACCCAGATAGAGAGTACTGACACCAGCACTTTAAAGCTCTTAATATATGCAATTTACAAAGTAATTTTTTTTATTGCTTGAATTATTTTTCCCATTATGGGTGTGAGCAGGGCCTCATGTCTAGGTTTTGCCTAATGCCTCACAAAGCCTAGAGCCGCCTCTGCCCACTGATTATAGAGTCCCAATTACAGCCAACTGTCTAGGTCTTCCTGCATTACCCTTACCACCCCAAATAAATGGGCTGCTCTCTTGCTGTTAGGGGTAGCTATGACATCTAGGGCTGCCATCCCTGCACATCCTCTCACAACTTGGAAAATGTATTTGTGGCCTCAAAGAAAGGCTGGCCTACTTTTTCTGTGAGATCCTACCACTCCCTCTAACTACAGCAATCCACCTTCCTACCTGATCATCCTGATATACACCTCCACCCTCCACATAAACCCAATTAAACAACTGCTCAGTGAATGGAAGACTCCATTCAAGGTTGTACATTCTACTCAGTGTTGCAATGCGCTTCTCCAGATCTATAATATCAGCTTCTAGTAGGTCAACCTTCTCACATCTCACAGCTATTGCTCCATTATTGTATTTATGCATTTATTATTGTATTTATGTGGTACAGCACTGAGCAAAATCTTCAACCTTGCTGGCATTCATTATTCCAGGTACAATAATAATAATACTTTTTTTTTTCTTTAAAAATAACAAACATGTCATACGTACATGCTCTATGCAGTGGTTTTGCACAGAGCAGCCCAGATCCTCCTCTTCTCAGGTCCCTCGCTGGCGCCCCCAGCCCCTCCCTCCTGTTGAGTGCCCCCACAGCCAGCAGCTTGCTATGGGGGCACCCGAGCCAAGCTGCAGCTCCATGTATCCATGCAGACATGGAGCCACTATTCGGCCCCACCCCCTCTCTCTTCTGCTTGGCTAACTGACTTTGATTGGCAACAGCAAGAGCCAATGGCACCACTGCTGTGTCTCAGCCAATCAGGAGGGAGAGTCCCAGACGTCCGAGGCACTCGTGCACATCGCTGAATAGAGATGGGCTCAGGTAAGTATTAGGGGGGCTGAGGGGGGCTGCTGCACACAGAAGGTTTTTTATCTTAATGTATAGAATAAAACCTTCTGCCTTTACAACCACTTTAACACCTTTTGTCCTGTTTTTTTAACTATCCACTTGATAAAATCCCAGTGCAGGCAAGCTTCCCAGATCCTCTCTTCTTGGGTCCCCCACCGACACACCTGGTTCCTCGTCTTCTCCAAATGCCCCCATAGCAAGCTGCTTTCTGTGGGGCACTTCTGTCAATAAGACACACAGAATGGGGCTCAGCCCCGTCCCCCACTCTCTCCTCATTAGCTCACTGGCTGTGATTAACAGCAATGAGGAGGCAGAGACCTGGGGGAGCAGCCACTCTTGTGCACATTGCTGGATCAGGCTTGGGAAAGTATTAGGGGGCTGTGGGGGGAGCTGCATACTGAAGGTTTTGTACCTTCATGCATAGAATGCATGAAGGTACAAAAACTACAACCTGTACAACCATTTTAAAAAGTGACAGAAAATGATAGAAACATTTTTCTGTGTTTTAGTCCAGGGTGCGACTGCACATTTATCCCATACCTGGAAGATCTATTATGCTATTGGGGTAGCAGGAGCAAGAAATAAGGGAGGGGGCAGCAGAAAAACTAAATGTACGTAATGGCACTGGAGGGTGTCTGCTATGAAGTGGGGGTGGGCGAGTTATTTTGTTGAAAATTTTGTAAAGCAGATTAAAACGTACAGATGAGGCACTGGCCAATTTCAATTTTTTTCTGTCTTGTGTTGTTCAGTTCTCTTTTAAAGAAAATATGCTTTTGAAAAGACTACATGCAGCATATTCATTAGGACTTTCATATGATGAAGTGGGCACTTCAAACTAGGTGCAGCTTATTTCATTTACCTAGAGAAAAGAGCTGCTGACGGTATATAACCATTTTGTACTAAAAGTATAATTTAAGTAGATTTTCATGTTATTATACTTGCTCAAGGTTATTATATGAGCAGCTTCATGCTCACCAAATCTCTTGAGTGAGAGTTTCATCTTTCATCCCTTAATAAGGGGTGTATGTAGTGTAGTCCAACAGATACCTGCAAAATGGAGTGGGTATAGGGCAGAATAAGTTAGATGCACTATGATCTAGCTCAGGATCTGTAATTGGTTTCTACTACATAGCAAGCAGTATCCACAGCTGTGCTTGCATCGTGTCTTTGTTAAGTAAGTCATACATGGTGGCAGAGTAACATGTATTCCTTTCTTGAGACATATCACAACCTCAAGTTCCCTGACAGATGTTTTGCAATAGTGTAGTATCAGAGCAATGCTGATTATGGATAAGGTTCAAGCTCATTCAAAAAAATGTTTTGAGTATGGTTGTGGGTCACCAGTATGACTGGATAGAAACAGACCTACAATTGGTTATAAGGCCAGCAGGCAAAACCAATTTTTGACCTGATCAATGACACTGGATTTTTTCTGGTGATACCAAGCCTTTTCCAGTCCTGGTTGGAAAAGTAATTTCTGTAGTGGACAACAATGGTCTTCTCACAGACAGGTGTGCTAAAACAACTCCATGTGAAAAAAAATTCTCAAGGTATTTCAGAGAGAGTCAAAGAGATTGAGAGGGTGCTGATGTGTAACTGGTTAAAGAGGGAAGGGCAGGGTCATGCCATTAAGGCAGTGGGAATGCTTTCTCCAGTGGTGTACATGCCACAGCAGTGGAGTATCACATTTGGAGGAAGAGATACTGCTCTCCAGTGCACCCCTGCCACAGTCAGTCACCTATCCCCTCTCTGTATGTTGGTAGGCTACATTGTTTTATTAATCTGAGGGTCCTCTCAAGCTCTGCACCCTCAACCACTCTGCTATTCCCCTTCTACAGAATTCAGCCAGTGGTGCCCTTCTCCTCATGCTGGAGGAAACTGGAACCTAACTAAATGGAACTCTCCAGTCCATCAACCACTCAGTAGCCTACTTGGACATGACTTCTCACTTCACAGATATGTACCATACTCTTCTACACCACACTATGCCTACTGGTGTACTGTCTCCTTAATGGAAAATAGCAACATCTTCTTAAGGTCAACCTTACAGGTATAGGAGTTGGTGACTACATATAAATGAACTGAGTTGGGTGATCTAAAATCCAACCAGGATTGGGCTAATTTGCTGGCAATTTGGTGTTATTGCATAATACTATGTGGTATTTTGTATTATTATGGTTATATTTTTATTATTACTATCTTGATTGTTACTGCTTAGTAGCAGGATTCATATCTTTAGACCTCTTACTAAACCCATTGATTAGGATGAGGACCTAGTATTCATCTGCATAGCTCGGGCCTTCTCCCGTGTCTCAGTACCTCACCATACTGTCCACAGTGTGGAGAGTACTTCCATACTCTATACACAGGTTTACACAAATGCTGGAGTATACACATCCATGGTCGTTTATGTCAATGGGCAGCTGGGCGCACCATCTGGGCTTCCACGGCTCAGAAATATGCCTGTATTTATATAGTGCATGGCCTCATATGCATTTATGTTGTGGCCTTTTACCTTTGGGTAAAAGGACTGGCAGTCAAGTGTTAAGCCCCTTCCACTGTTGGTGCAGTTTTTCCAGATCTATAATTTGCAGAAGCACACACAGTGTGCTCCCTTGTTGTTCCCCTCTGGGTGCCCAAAACTGAACCCTGTCCCCAAGAAAAATAATTATATATGGCCGTGCTTTGACTCTGTCTTCCAAATATTCTCCTGCACTGCCACCTTTTCACATGGAATTCAGATTAAGTCTAGTGGCCATTTCAATGCATATGTTGTTGTTGTTGTTGTCAGCATAAGGAAACAAACTCTAAGGCCCCATTCACACCTGAGCGATTTCTGCTTGAAGCTCAAAAATGCTGGAGCAAAAATTGATTATTCTCTATGTAGATGGTTCACATCTCCACTTCAGATAGCCTGAAGCCAAACGCCTGAAACTCAAACAAGTTCTGGAGCTTTTTTTATTGCTCGAATTGGGCAGAATTGTGTGTTTTTGGCACGTTGTTATTCCTACAGAATTTATTGGAAACGCGTAATTCGCATGTTTTTGTGTACATTCGTGCGATTTTCTGCTCAAATGAAAAAAAAAAAAGTAAAAAATAAAATGGCAATAATGATATATGAATAAATAAATGTAAACTAAATACACAAATAACTAAAAATAATCATCAATAAATATAATAAATTAATAATATGTAATAATAGATAAATAAATGATACTTAAACCCCTAACCTTAAAAAAATATGAACTTATAAAAATAATAATAATAATAATAATAATAAACAATAAAATCCAAACAAAAAAAAATAATTATTGTTAGGGTTAGGGTGTTTAGCTCTTTATTTTTATTATTATTTTATTATTTTAAGGGTTAGGGGTTAAGGTAAGGGGTTAATTATTTATTTAATTTATTTATTATGTATTTGATTATTTTTATTTATTTGTGTATCTATTTTACATTTATTTATTAAATTATTATTGTTATTATTATTATTATTATTATTATTATCAGTAGTAGTATTAGTAGTAGTAGTATTAACACCCTAACCCTAACAAAAAAAAAATACTTATGTCAGGAAGCTTGTTTAGCTAATACAAATTCATAATACAAAAAAATAATAATATATTTATAATAATCATTAAAAAAGAAAGAAAAGCTAAGGGAAAAGCTAGAAAAGCTGAAATACCTAGCAACAAATGATGTGACAAATGATAGTTTTCTCCATTGGCTAATAAAACCGCCAAAGCTCAAAATCGCTGCATAAAAACGCGCATGTCGCGCTTACAAATGCACAAAAATCACGCATAAAAACATGCAAATAAACACCAGAAAAATGCTCAAAGACGCTACGCTCAGGTGTGAATGCAGCCTAAGACAGCCCTCAAAATGTCCGCACAGAAGCGATCAGCCAGGAAACTGTCAGGAGGATCTGGTGTCCAGATGGCACAGATCGGGGATCTCCTGCTGAGATGTGGCTTCTATATGAATAGCCTCGCTGTCAAACAAAGTCCTGCCTCCTGGATCCAGGAGGCGGGACTTTGTCTGACAGCGCGCGGCTATTCATGCAGAAGCTGTGTCTCAGCGGGACATTCCCACTCTGTGTCATCTGGCTGCCAGATCCTCCTGATTCCTTCCTGCTGCACTTATGGGCAATGATAGGCTGCACTGATATGCTGCACTTATGGGCAATGGTATGCTGCACTGATGGGCACTGATATGTTGCACTGATGGGCAATGATATGCTGCACTGATGGGCAATGATATGCTGCACTGATGGGCAGTGATAGGCTGCACTGATGGGCAGTGTAATGCTGCACTGGTGGGCAATGATTGTCTGCACTGATGGGCAATGATAGGCTGTACTGATGGGCAATGATTGGCTGCACTGATGGGCAATGATAGGCTGCACTGATGGGCAACGATATGCTGCACTGATGGGGAAGTGATAGGCTGTACTGATGGGCAGGGATATGCTGCACTGGTGGGCAGTGATAAGCTGCACTAGTGGGCAATGATATGCTGCACTGGTGGGCACTGATATGTTGCACTGATGGGCAATGATATGCTGCACTGATGGGCAATGATATGCTGCACTGATGGGCAATAATAGGCTGTACTGATGGGCAATGATATGCTGCACTGATGGGCAGTGATAGGCTGCACTGATGGGCAGTGATATGCTGCACTGATGGGCAGTGATAGGCTGCACTGATGGGCAGTGATATGCTGCACTGGTGGGCAATGATATGCTGCACTGGTGGGCAATGATATGCTGCACTGGTGGGCAATGATAGGCTGCACTGATGGGCAATGATACGCTGCACTGGTGGGCAATGATATGCTGCACTGATGGGCTACTGATTGGGCAATGATATGCTGCACTGGTGGGCAATGATAGGCTGCACCGATGACCACTGATGAGGTGGAACTGATAGGCTGCACAGATGGGGCTGCACTAATAAGGCAGCACTGATATGCTGCACTGATTGGCCACTGATTGGGTAATGATATGCTGCACTGGTGGGCAATGATATGCTGCACTGATGGGCAATGATAGGCTGGACTGATGGGCAATGATAGGCTGCACTGATGACCATTGATGAGGCGGAACTGATAGGCTGCACAGATGGGGCTGCACTGATAAAGCAGCACTGATATGCTGCACTGATAAGGCAGCACTGATATGCTGCACTGATTGGCTACTGATTGGGCAATGATATGCTGCACTGGTGGGCAATGATAGGCTGCACTGATGACCACTGGTGAGGCTGCACAGATGGAGCTGCACTGATAAGGTAACACTGGTATGTTGCACTGATGGGCACTAATAGGCCGCACTGATGACCACTGATGAGGCAGCAATGATGGGTACTGATAGGCTGCACTGATAAGCACTGATGAGGCTGCACTGATGGTACTGATATGTTTTATGTTAATATTGTTAAAGTTGCTGTTCATATTTATTTTTGGAACTTAATTCTGTATAAAAAATTGAACAGTATAATTTCATGAGATAACTTAGCAGGGTGTGTTTAGGGGCGGGACAGGGTAGAGGTTGGGTGGGGTAACTGGTGGCGAGTAACTGGCTAGTGGCTCAGGACTTGAAATTTTGAGCCCTGGCCTAAGAGATGCTATGCAGCCATCACTGAAGTGCATGCAGAGATGAAGTGTGAGGCTGCAGGAAATCAGCATTTTTAACAAAGGTTGGAAAAAAAAAGAGAAAACCTGGATTTTATCTTATTCTTTTTATGACAGTTGTTTATAATACACAGTACTTTTAGAAGCTCAGATGAGCATTTAAAAAGGAGAGGAATGTCGGGGCGTGGCTTGACCAGGGAGGTGAACGGACGTGCGGATACAGAGCTCCTGCCGTCCACAAGAGAATCTGCTATCATCCAAGCTTCGCAGCAACAGCAAAAAGGTAAAAACACCTTTATCACCTTCCCCAAGACGCACTCTACAGCCTCATACAAAAACTGAGCCGGTTCTCCATTCCCACCCGCGGCGGAGTAGGCCGCGTCTCGATCCCCGGCCTAAATTTGCGGGCGCGTCACACCCGCCGGATCACCGCTACACCGATCGGTACAGCATCCATTCACACAAGGGCCCGCACGGTACAACCACATCCAGAGGTACCAGCTTCACATCTACAGTCGCGGTGGAGTAGCCGGCAACCCGATCCCCGATCTAAATTTGCGGCTCCACTGTCCGCCGGCCCGCTCACCCACCATCATCCCCCACAAAACCACCTAGAACTGAGCTGGGGTGGGATCTACCAGCGATCTCATACTTCTAAACAAACAAGGAGGCCTAAACAGCAGGTGCCCCCTGGGCTGCTCTGGGTGTCCCCCTTGGAACACCCAGAGCAGCCACCAGGCCTCAAGGGCGCTACAGCCAACACTTGTCTGCAGCGACAATCAGAAGACATGCTGGGTTAACCAGCGCTTGTATCAAGCTCTGCAGATAATCTACCTGCAGATACCGCAGCAGACCTCCAAATCACATTCACCTGAAGCAACCAGGGCAATCAATAGCCTCCAACATACTCAAATAGCCCACACAAGAGACTTCCCCACTGTCATTACCCAGCTTAATCAAACACACTGGCCCTATTTCTCTACTGATCTGATGATAGTAAGAATGATGGTGTGATCACACAGGAGATGGCAGAAAGGAAGAACAGCAGCGAACGAAGCCCGACACTCTCCTCAACACTCTGGCACCGACACATAACATGTCCAGGAAAAGAATGGGAGAATTTAAAACACAAAAACTAACCTCACTTTTCTTCAAACCGGCCCCTACACCTAGAGATGAGCAGAAAGAAAAAACAACCAGTGAAGCATACACTGACCTTCCTGATGAACCCAACGAAGAAGAACTGCTACCAGCAACACCTTCCTCACCAATACATCACCTAGAAGAGAACCCCATCACAGGCAGCCCTGCCAAAGCAAGGATGCGGATTGATGCGACCACACCTCTGCCACCATTGGCAGATCCTAAAAATGGTACCATCAAAGCCCAGGAGACGCTAAACCCCTCAATGGCTTCATTCCCAACCACAGGACAACCAGTCCTCGATACAACCCTCAAGGACATGCTCCTATCCCTTCAATCTTCACTGATGACCGAATTGTCCACACTAATCACAACCGATGTGAAACATATCGACCACAGAGTCTCGTGTTTGGAAACGGGAGTGGAAGCATGTGTCACTACCGTCAATGACATAATAGACGCAGTGGATGAAGTCAAAGAAGAACAGGCATGGATGAGAGCTAAAATAGCTGACTTAGAAGACAGATCTCGTCGCAACAACGTAAAGCTCCGTGGAATACCAGAATCAATCCCCCCGCAAGACCTCCAGAGATTTGCAAAAGACCTCATGCGGATGGTCCTACCCGAAGCATCGCCACGGGATATAATAATCGACAGAATCCATAGAATTGCCAAACCGTCTCACCTCGCAGCCCCGATCCCCAGGGATGTCCTGATGCAAATTCACTTTTTCCAAACCAAAGAAAAACCCCTATGAAAATTTACAGATTTATCCAGACCTCTCTAAATACACCCTACAACTCCGCAGAGATTTGAACCCAATAACCAAAGGCCTACACAACCACAAAATCCAATTTAAGTGAAAATATCCTCCTGATAACAAAGGATGACAAAATCGACAACCTCAAGGAAGGTATGCATCTGCTTCACCAATGGGGAATAATACCTGACCCCCCGCTGGATTCCTCCCTTCTCCAGCCTTCACCTGGATCAGCAAAACCGCAACGCAGCAGAACTAGAAAGGCTCCAGAAAGTAATCATGGACTACAACGCAGGGCGAATATCCCATGACATAATCTTCCAAATTCTGCAGTCACCGCCTGCCTAATCCAACCTCTAACACTTAAGAACTGTACGCCCCACAGCGGTGACACTGAAAACTCAGCCATATTCACCGTTTTTTACCAATAACAATCTTGTATGCTATATATTTGTTGCCTCACTAACGAACTTCTGTTCCACCAGTGCCCACATTGACAACCAGTCGTTCCAACAACCTGACAGCAAACCCACCCCCCAGAAACATCTACAAGAGACGGACAAACAACTAACTGTAAGTGTGACATTAATCTTCTATTCCCAATCGACACAATGCCTTTGAACATTCTGTCAATCAACGCGCACGGGCTTAATCACCCGGCGAAAAGGCACTCCCTATGGCGCACAGCACAAGAGAAACACAGTGACATTTTATGTGTTCAAGAAACACACTTCTTAGCTACCTCCCCACCCAAATGCTCCAACAAGCAGTTTCCCCACATATCTACAGCATCCTTCACTGGAAAAAAAGGGGGAGTACTCATTGCCATCAAAAATACGGTTCTCTTCTCCCTTCAGCAGAAACACGAAGATCCTCAAGGAAGATT
Source organism: Glandirana rugosa (assembly GCA_018402905.1). NCBI lineage: Eukaryota > Metazoa > Chordata > Amphibia > Anura > Ranidae > Glandirana > Glandirana rugosa. The sequence continues at coordinate 17,560 of BLSH010482413.1, read as the reverse complement.
TCTCATTTTGGTATGCACCATCAATAAACAACAATACATACTTATCAATATCTACGCACCTAACACCCAGCAACACGATTTCCTACAGAAAGTAATGCTTATTGCCAAACCAATGCAGCAGGGACACTTATTGCTCTGTGGAGACTTTAATACCACAGTCGACCTACGTCTGGACTCTACCTCCACAGCCAAAAGAAGACAATCCCCCTAAAGAAGTTCCTTATGCAACACGACCTATTTGACGTGTGGAGGTGCCACCATGGGTCGGAAAAAGACTTCACGTACTTTTCACCGTCACATAAAACCTACTCAAGAATCGATTTGTTCCTAACTGACAAATGGCTCCTGCAGGGGATCACATTCTCGGCGATCCACACCATGACATGGTCCGACCACGCCCCGATCTCGATAGAAATAGCAGATTCACTCTCTCACAATAAGAACCCTATATGGAGGGCGAACAATTACATTATTCAAAAAAATCCTGACTTCACACAGGAGATAGAGTCCCACCTGAAGGAATATTTTGACATTAACACTGGTTCAGTGGCGGACACAGTCATGGTGTGGAACGCCCACAAGGCCTCTATCAGAGGCGTCCTAATCCAACTAGCCTCAAGGTTTAAAAAGAAGAGGACGCAGCGTCTCAAAGACATCACAGACCAAATTGACAATCTTGAGACTCTCAATAAAAGAAAAGCCACACCCCAACGCACAACACAAATTTTGACTCTAAGACAGGAACTAAGAACCCTACTACTACACTCTTTTGAACATACACAAAGGAAACTAAAAGCCACCTATTACTCCACCTCCAACAAGGCAGGCAAGGCGCTAGCCAACCAATTGAGGGGCCTTAGGTCTAAAACGCACATTGACTTCATCCTCCATCCCCACACCAAAAAGAGATTAACTAACCCACAAGACATAGCTGACGCATTAAGCACATACTACAGCGACCTTTACAACCTAAACCGAGACGCATCGACTCCACAACCGACTCTAGAACAAATTAACGACTTTCTGGCACTTGTTAATCTTCCCAAACTCAACGAAAGTCAAATTGACCTCCTCAACGCACCCTTTACAGAAAGCGAAATTCTTAATACCATATCCTCAATCCCCCCCAACAAGGCACCAGGACCGGATGGTCTCACCGGTGAGTATTACAAAAAATTCTCCCCCCTATTACTAAAAACATTGACTGTGGTGTACAACGACGCTGCCTCCTCTTCCATTTTTCCAACAGAAAATCTGCAAGCGACTATAACCACACTTCCGAAACCAGGGAAGGAACCTAACGAGACGTTAAACTTCCGCCCAATATCTCTATTAAATCTAGATATCAACATTTTTGCCAAAACCATAGCCACCAGATTAAGTACAGCAATGCCCACTCTAATACATACCGACTAAGTTGGCTTCACTATAGGCCGCCAGGCAGCAGATGCCACGAGGAGACTGATAAATGTGATTCACCAAGTGGAACTCAACGGAACGCCTTCTCTGCTCCTATCTTTGGACGCAGAGAAGGCGTTCGACAGGGTCCATTGGACATATCTTCAGCAAGTCCTCCAAAAATTTGGGTTCACGGGCCATATCCTAAAAGCCATACTGGCGTTATACACTACTCCATCAGCCCGAGTTCTCTCAGCCAACATGCTCTCTAAACCATTCTTCATAACTAACGGCACCAGACAAGGGTGCCCTTTATCCCCACTAATTTTCAACTTGACACTAGAACCCTTAGCAGAAATGATCAGAAGAAATACTCGAATATCAGGCATTAACGTAGGTAAAAAGACTCACAAAATCAGCTTATTTGCTGATTATATAATATTGATGCTGTCCAATAGACTTGTGCATGGCTAAAAAATTCTTTTTTTTCGTTTTTCGGAAATTCGGAAATTCAAAAAATTCGGAAATTAAAAAAATTCGTAATTCGGAAATTAAAAATTCGGAAATCCGAAATTCGGAAATTCGCGGTAATTCAGCAATTGCGGTAATTCAGAAATTCAGAAATTTGCGGTAATTCGGCAATTGTGGTAATTCGGAAATTCGCGGTAATTCGGCAATTGCGGTAATTTGGAAATTTGCGGTAATTCAGCAATTGCGGTAATTTGGAAATTCAGCAATTGGAACAGACGAAAATCCAAAAATCCGAAATTCGGAAATTCGGAAATCCGAAAATTGGAAAAAACTAAGAATATTTGAAATAATAACTAACTAATAACTATTAAATTATAGGTATTGGAATTTCCTTGAAAGTTTGGCTGTTAATGAACTTAGATATGAAATTAAGCATTAATAGTCATACTTTCAAGAAAAATTTTCAATACCTATATTTATTTAATAGTTATTTATTATTATTTCAAATATTCTTTTTTATTTCCGAAATTCGGAAATAAGGAAGAACATTTGAAATATTACGTTATTAATTTATAATTTTTACTTATTATAAATTATAATAAGCTATTATTATTTCAAATGTTTTTCCTTATTTCCGACTTTTGCAGTGTGTGACTGTATATATGCATACTGTATGTATGTGTGTGCATACTGGGTGTATATATACTGTGTGTATATTGGATGTATACTGTGTGTTTACATACAATATAAGCACAGTATGTGCACACCCAGTATGCACACACACACATACATACAGGATGCATATATACAGTCACACACTGCAAAAGTCAGAAATAAGGAAGAACGTTTGAAAAAATAATAACTTATTATAATTCATAATAAGTAGAGTTGAGCGAACCGAAGTTCCGTACCGAACTTTTGGTTGTCCGTACCGAACTTTTGGGAGTCCAGGACCCGGACCCGAACCCGGACTTTTCAAAAAAAGTCTGGGTTCGGGTCCGGGTTTCTGGTAATTTTACTAAGAGTTCTGAAAAGTGCTGTAAAAAAAGTCCTGGAAAGTCCTAGAGGTCTGCAAAAGGAAGGAAAATGGGGGTAAGAGTTGGACAAGTGCCCTACAAAGAAATGGGGATAGGGAAATAACTTAAAATAATTGTAAAAAAAAATAACATAAAAAAATCAAAAATTGAGGTGGATGTGGACTATCTTAAAACTAATTCTATCAGGTGTAGGTGGAGTTAAAAACTAAAAAAATACAATAAAAAAAAATGTTAATAAAATTCAATAAAGGGATAGGGGTAAAGAAACATCCCGTGAACAGGTTGAGAATGGGGGTAAAAGGAAGGAAAACGTCTGGAGATCCTGAAAGGTCCTGAAAAAAATGTCGTGAAAAGTCTTGAGAATCATTTTAATGGTCTTTGGGCCTGGGCTTGGGTCTGAAAAAAACTTTTCAGGCCCAAGCCCAGGCCCAGGACCTGAGGGTTTTCAAGCCATGCCTGTTGGTTTTCAA
>BLSH010482404.1:39694-52079 GCA_018402905.1 Glandirana rugosa | reverse complement strand
ATATCCATTTAGATATACTGAATCCTAGGGAGATGACCATCCCTGTACATTGACGAGAACAACTGAGCGGTTAAACAGACACTTGGAGCACAAGTCACTTATTGTCACTAATATTGTTTTATTTGAAAGAGGACTTTCATGCAATTTATTATGTATTATCCACAGTGATTTATATAGTGCACATACTATTTTTATGCTTTTATCACTATTATGCATTTATGAATTATTTATTTGAAACACTTCACTTGATATGAATATATGAATTTTAAGGTTTGCTTTTTTTTATATATATTGGAGAGTTTGAGAATCTCTGACAGTTTATATTACTGGAGAGGTTGAATTGACACAGCAGGAATACCGGTCAACAAGAGCAGTTACATGTCCCTACCAGTAGAGGGATCCTAAGTCATATAGATTTACCTATAGGCTGCGCAGTACCACTCACTATCTGTTTATCATTACATATATTGTCTTATATTAGGTACAGCAGCAACCTAGTGATACCTTAGTTACTTATCATAGTAGGGCGAGGACACACACACTATTTTACTATCTGAAGAAATACTTTTCATCTTCGGTGACTAATTGTGACAAACCCATCCAGGACGGAGGCTTTTGCAAAAGGACTAGGGGCAAGCCTCCTACCCACTGATTATGGCCCATGGGGAGAGCAGATCGTTCTCCAATGATGGACAACAATGTCATGGATGCTGAGACCGAGGCTGGGATTACCTCTCTAAATAAGGAGAATAACGCTTCCCTTCTGGAGTGGATGGAAAGGTGTAATATTAATCTTGTACAGGTTAATGGTCAGATGGAATATAGTGACCCTCCTGCAGACTGGGTTGGAGAGGCTCCTTCACTTGAGACAGAAATATTTATCAACCATAATCCTAAAGAAATCTATGAAGATAAATTGATTCCACTGTATCAGACTTCTGGGACATTTTTTGTCTTCGGATGACTTGTCTAGTGGACAGAATACACCAGTTTGTGTCTCTCCCATTGTGTCCCTCCTAGGTGTGTCAGGAACGGTTTCACCTGTTGGTGGCACTGTAGCTCCCAGACCTTTGGGCCGCAGTTCCGGTGTCCACCAGCAGGTGTCCCTTAGCAGTCAGAGGCTGAGCAGTTCCAGTGTCCAACAGCAGGGGTGTTATAGGAAATCCTGCTCCCCTGGACTTTTTAGCGCTATTTGCGCATTCGCACACGGGGACGGCGCCAAACGGCTCTATTTCAATCCTGCACACCCTGCAGCAAGTGCTGTCTGATCTACAGCGTGTAGTGTGTGTGTTTCCTGAGCAACCTGTATCTGATTCTCTGTTCCTGTGACCCGGCTTGCCTGACTTTGCTGATTTCTGCCAGCACCGACCCCTGGACTGCCTACGACCACTCTCTTGTCTCGCCCTCCTGTACTTTGCCTGCCCGTCTGTTGACGACCTTGCCTGAACCCGACCATCCATCTGCCTGCTCCTCCTGTACCGCACCGCCAGCCTGTTTCATGACTCAGCCTGTACGACCATTCTACAAGTGCACAAGTGCACCAACGGACTTCTACCAACACCAGTGACCCAGTCCGACCCTCGTGCCATCCTGCACTCCCGAGCCTCCTGTCTACTCTACCAGGGGTTCCCGAGTCAGGGTCGTAAGGGAGGTTACCCACTGTATAAGTCAGACTCATCCTCAATGTACGTGACAAGGTGCCTCCCAAGAGCCATCAGGCTGTGGGAGTCAGCCACACCCGGGTTCTGCTGGGAAGTGGCTATTTAAGGGCCACTTCCCTCTTCCCTCAGCGCGTCACTATTGAGTTCGCCTCACTGCTGCTAGAGATCTTGCTTCAGCTTGCTCTGCTCTGCCTTGCTTTTGTCCCACGCCTAGTGCTGTCTCCTTGCCTGGTATCCTCCTTGATTCCCCGTATACCCTGTACCTTTGTCCAGAGTTAGCTTTAGTTTGCAGCGTAGGTGTTAGTGTTTTTGTCAGGTTTTGTTTGCTGGGGTTTGTTTATTACTGTGCAAATCCCCTTTGTTAATTGGGTCACATATTGTTTCTGTCTGTCTGGTAGTATTGTGTCCACTTCACCTTGTACCCAAATTATTGTGGGATGCTATACAGTATGTTTGTTAATTAGATTACTGGGTAATTAAGATCACAGTTAGTTGTTAGCTGGTAATTGGATTGGTGTTTGAAGTTTGCTTTGTCATGCTAATATGCTCAAGAGGGGAACGTCCTCCTGTGGGGTATAAAGTTTGTGTCTGAGTTTCAATAAACAGTCATTCCTTTGATTCTTTTCCCAGTATTTTGTCTTTGTACGATGCTTGGGGGTAAACGGGCTGGTATTATCTCTCAGTCTGCTGGAACGGTTTGGAGGGCAGGAGACACTATTTGGCGGAAGCACCTAAGCGGGGTGCCAAGCGGCTCCGTCCCATTATTTTATTACAGGTAGTTATATAGCGCCAACAATTTACACAGCACTTTACATTCAGTATATATTTTGGATTTTATTAAAGATTAAATATATTTCCTGTGTTCTCCTCTATTGTCTCGGCTTCTGTTCACATCTACTAATCATGACAATAGAAGTCTAAAGCCATTTGCAGCAATCAATCCCATTCAGAGAAGAGCAGGAACTGGAAGTAGAGGGCTCACTCACTGGAGGTGTTGGGTCATGTGATCAGTACTCCTGGGGGCGGGATTAGTGGAGATGTAAATGGGAAAGGACAGCGTATTACCCTGACCTCCTGCTCTCCTTTCTATAGAGAACTCCGGGATAAATCCCAGCTCAGACCTGCATGGAAGGTGGAGAGGTGGAGGCTCCCCTCCCCCCACATTACTCCCTGGACAATGATGTCCTCTCCAGGGACACGGCATGGACACAATGAGCAAGTATTAGGGATCTGAGAATCTGATTGGATGGGATGATGAGGAACACCAATAGAATTACAGAGGCCATGCCCGTTATAGAATGAGTTCAACCTAATGTACATTAAGATATTTCCACCTAATCCTGGAATGTCTACAATAGTTGAATTACCATTTTTATATTGTACCAACCTGCATCCTTAGATGGGTCAGATATGGGGTGACCTATAAGGAGAAAATCATTTAGAATTCAGTTGATTCTCAGAATTCATCTTTACACACAAACCGAACATTTCACCGTCACATAGTTGGTAAGGTAGAATAAAGACCCAAAGACCCCAGTCCATCCAGTTCAACCCAAGTGTGTGTGTGATGTCACCACCATATCCCATATCCCTATATATTGTGTTTTTTCTAAAACAAAAAACATATAAAATGGAAAATTTACTATCAAATACTTACCATAATTTTCCTTTCCTGATGGACTCCATAGCAGCATACGTTTGAGTAGCCCCTTCCTCGCTCCTACCTCATAGGACCCCACTCCCATAAATTTTCAGGCCGAGCCAGGGGCCGTGTTCTGTAACAAGCCCACTCATGACTCTGGGAGGGAACTCCTGCTGCCATGGAGTCCATCAGAAAAGGAAAATTACGGTAAGTATTTGATAGTAAATTTTCAGTTTTCCTGACAGATTTCCATGGCAGCATACATTTGGGAACTAACTAGCCCAAAAAAAAAAAGTGAGATGTCTGAAAAGTAGAGTTTCAGTCATAGCCAACAGAAACCATATGGATAGATATTAACAGCATAAGGAAGTTAGCTACACTCCACAATGGGCCAGAACAGCTTTAATGGAAGACATGCCATCCTCATACAACTATTCCTGGTGCCATTTCACAGGGAGCCCACAAAGCCTACACACTCCTGGATAAGTGTGTGGTGACTGCTTCTATAAGAACCAAGCCCTAAGCTATATAAGCCTAATGACTAGCTGGAATGGCCCATCCAGCAGAAATTCTGGATGACAACTCCGTCCCACTGATTCTGCTAGAGAGAGTGACAATTATGTCCTAAAACTCTGAGCAAAGCTTGAGAGCATGCTTGAAGTATTCCAATATCCATGGCATGGAACCAGTTATTCTTGTTGTTTGATAATAACAAATCCTTTGTTCTCATAGAATGCCAAAGCCACTTCAGATTGCTGCTCAGTACGAATATAAACACTGCCCACGCTGGGCAGAAAGCCACAAGGATCCCTCTTGGCATAGGGCCCAGACCCGGCAAACCTCCTGACTGGGAAAAAATAACCCATAGAAAGGCTTCATGACTGAGAATTTACTCAAAACTGTCAAGTGGCCTTAAAGGCCCTGATTCTGGCCAAGCTTCCTGCTGAGGATGTAGCCCTAGAGAGACTGACATCATGGCTAAATCCTTACTCCAGCTTGACTGGAGGGGATCCCATATGGGCTGAAGAGAAAGCCCTTAGAATGCATGACTTCACAGCTCAGTCTTTACCCAATGGACTGCAAAAAGATCCCATCTGGAGCCGGCAAGGAAGTCCAGAGCAAGTAGTAAATAGGGGAAGGAAAGAGAGGCGCCAGGCGGGCATGGTGTAGCACAATTTATAAAAAATATAAAATATGAACAACAATTGCGCTCACATCGCTTGGGGGAGACCGACTCCGATCAGGAATGAATCCTGCCTAGAGAGTCTAGAGAGTAAATCCTGCCTAGAGATTCTAGAGAGTAAATCCTGCCTAGAGAGTCTAGAGAGTAAATCCTGCCTAGAGTCTAGAAAGTAAATCCTGCCTAGAGAGTCTAGAGAGTAAATCCTGCCTAGAGAGTCTAGAAAGTAAATCCTGCCTAGAGAGTCTAGAGAATAAATCCTGCCTAGAGAGTCTAGAGAGTAAATCCTGCCTAGAGAGTCTAGAGAGTAAATCCTGCCTAGAGAGTCTAGAGAATAAATCCTGCCTAGAGAGTCTAGAGAGTAAATCCTGCCTAGAGAGTCTAGAGAGTAAATCCTGCCTAGAGAGTCTAGAAAGTAAATCCTGCCTAGAGAGTCTAGAGAGTAAATCCTGCCTAGAGAGTCTAGAAAGTAAATCCTGCCTAGAGAGTCTAGAGAGTAAATCCTGCCTAGAGAGTCTTGGCTTTCCTTCAAGTCTCGGATGCAGCACACCATCAAAGTATTGGATTAGTAAGGCATAGTCTATCCATGAGACATTGGATATGACAGGGACTGCAGAGATCTGCCCTCTAAGAGAGCTTTAGAATCAGTTGAAGCCTGGAATGCACCTGACCAGGGAACTGAAGCAAGGAAAACAAAGCAGTCCAAACTGAACAAGCTCTATTCAAATCCTGTGGGATTTATAGATACTAGTTAGAGAATCAACAGCCAAGCCTGATCAGTCCCTTTCCACCAGGATGAGAACGTGGAAGAGATGAACAAGGGTGGAATATTGCTCTCTATGGCAGAAGATCTCATCCGAGAGAAATGACTTCAATCTGATACCCCAATATCAAAGGCAGGAACTCAGGCCTGTTTGGCCAATAGGGAATTACTGCAAAAATTGGCATGGTCTATAGCAACAGACACCCCCAAAAAAGTGTATATGGATCAAACTGGAAAGCATATGGCTTGTGAGACCTTTCCTGATCTGACACAGCATCTGCACCCAAGGATTGGCCCAGGCCCCTAGGGAACAGTTTCCAGCTTGTAACAATACAGAGATGCTACCAGATCTAACTCTAAAATCTTGTCCGGAGGTCAAATCCACTTGGATTGGAGCCACTGTAGGAGCCACTTATTGCCCAATTGAGCCACAGAATATGGATTCTTCCCAGAATTGAAATTGCTGTCCCTAGAGGTGGTAAGAACCACACTGACTAGCAGAACTTGCTTATTGTTGCTGGAGCAAAGGATTCCTCCAGGCACAGTCGGAGGCTTGAAGGAGACTGATTGACCCACATGGCCTGAAGTGCTTGACCTGAGGGTCCAACCGTCCAAGACAAAAGCTGTATCTTCCTATCAGAAGAAGAGCAACCACATACCCATAAGATATGTATGGGTGGCACTAATATGGAAAAGGCCAGTAAGCAACCTTTACCCTAGACGTGGAGCTCTTTGCTGACTACATGGTTGAGAACTCTTTCTCTCTTCAATTCTTTCTGGACCCCCGGCCAGAACTGCAGGAGCAAACCCTTTGGAGTTAAACACTGACTCTAGAATGGCAGTCCTCTTTCATTCAGCAGAAATGCACTCTGAGGCAGGAGGCCAGACTAAACTTAGCTGTCAAATGAAGCTAAGCCCTTTAAGGGGACTGTTTAGACTCTCATGATTGTCCCACTTGTAGAATTATTCCCAGCTATTTGCTTTTATTAACCACTTAAGGACCGGAAGGATTTCCAGCTTTAGGACCGGAGCCCTTTTTGCGATTCGGCGCTGCGTCGCTTTAACTGACAATTGCGCGGTCGTGCGGCGTTGTACCCAAACGAAATTGGCGTCCTTTTTTTCCCACAAATAGAGCTTTCTTTTGGTGGTATTTGATCACCTCTGCGTCATTTCTGATCACCGCTATAAACAAAAGAAGAGCGACCATTTTGATGAGAATTCATTTTTGGGGTTTTTTTTTTTATTTTTTTATTTTTTACTAAAAATGGCGGCGATCTGCGATTTTTAGCGGTACTGCGATATTTCAGCGGACATGTCGGACCATTTTGACACTTTTTTGGGACCATTGGCATTTATACAGCGATCAGTGCTATAAAAATGCACTGATTACGGTGTAAATGCCATTGGCAGTGAAGGGGTTAACCTGCAGGGGGCGCTCTAAGGGTTAACTATGTTCCCTGGGCGTGTTCTTACTGTAGGGGGACTTGCCTAGCTGGGGAAAGGAAGTGGTCACAGCCTTCATGTACGAGAAGGCTGTGATCACTTCCCTTCCCCCTCACACAGAGCGGAGGTCCGTGTTTACATACACGGACCTCCGCTCATTCGCTCCGGGGGGGGCATCCGCGGGGGGGGGAAGCCGCCGCACCCGCTCCCTGGCCCCCCCCGAACACAGTGAGCGCGCGCTCACAGTATCTCTGTAACGCAGCCGCCGTCGTATGACGGCGTTTTGCGTTACAGAGCCACTTTGCCGCCGTCAATCTCCGATCGGCGGTCGGCAAGTGGTTAAGCTGGCCCTTTAAGGCGATTTTTAGACTTCCGCAATGCAGACAAGATTGTTCTACTTGTAGAATCATCTCCAGCTATTTGCTATCCAGATAAAGTTAGCCCTTGAAGGGGCAGTTTAAACTCTTGCAATGCAGACCAGATTGTTCCACTTGTCAGAATTATCCTTTAGGATAGAATATTCTTCATCCCGACTTCCATTGCATTGAAAGAGAGGCGAGGGTTAAGGCAGGCTCCCAGGCTGCAACTGCAGACAGATATACCCCTCAGGGACAAGTCCAACACAAGGCTACCACCAGAAGATGCTATACCCCCTAAGGACACACCCAATCATCCTGATTGAGTACAACCCTGATGGACACAGCATCCTCCAATGACAACTCCATGTATACGGCTAAGCTGATGAAGGCCACATCAACTAAACAGGTGACTCATTATGCTGGAAAGCCTCTTCCCCATAAGTGCCTTAATCTGATAACCTGCAGTGCCAAGTGTCTTGGTTTGGGGTTTGAACTTGAGCAACCCAGAACTGCAAGGTGCTGACCACTAAGACATTCTGCTGCTCTGTCCTTCTGTTCAATGTACCCCCCTCTTCAGGACTGAGCTTCTATAGCTGCAAGGAAAAGCTTGACATTGTCAGAGTAGCATTGCAGGTACCTCTGCCATTTTAGGCATCCTAACAGCCTTACAAAAGGAGGTACAAAAAAACCTTCTCCAAGATCTTCCTCCTCTGCTTATCCCTTTTAGGAATTGTTTGTAGAGGGTTAAATTGGCCAGTTGGCTGGTCCTGCAAGGAAAAGCTTGACATTGTCAGAGTAGAGAATCCCTCCACAGGGAGAGTTGTAACAGACTGCTTTAGTGTCTTGACTACCCATGACAACCTATTGGTCACAGTAATCTTGCTCCCTGGATGCCTGAACAAGGAAGGAAATTCATAAAGGGTTTTACCAGCCAAGACATGGGCAGCAAAGGCCCCGTTTGCGGTGTGCATAATACATGCAGATCTGGAGACGCTTAATAGTGAGTATCCATTAGTCAGCTTTCCATACACCAGCCTGCGGAAGGGCGGACCACCCAGGAACCGTATTAGGAAGAAAGACCCTGCCCCCCTCCAGCTATGATCTGCATAGAGCAGTCACAGCAGGGCACAGGGGCGTATTACAAAATAAATCAATTTTAGTAAGATTAACCCCTTCAGCCCCAAAAGGATTTCCCCCTTTAGGACCAGAGCACTTTTTGCGATTTGGCGCTGCGTCGCTTTAACTGACAATTGCGCGGTCATGCGACGTTGTACCCAAAAGAAATTTGCGTCCCTTTTCCCCCACAAATAGAGCTTTCTTTTGGTGGTATTTCATTGCCTCTGCGTCATTTCTGATCGCCGCTATAAATAAAAAAAGAGCGACAATTTTGCAAAAAAAACAGTTTTTCTTACTTTTTGCTAAAATACAAATCCAAAAAAAATATATAAAAAAACATTATTTTTTCATTGGTTTTGGCCGATTTATATTCTTCCTCATATTTTTGATAAAAAAAAAAATTATAATCGGCGTTTATTGATTGGTTTGCGCAAAAGTTGCTGCGTTTACGAATGATGAGAATTCACTTCTGGAGTTTTTATTTTTGTTTTATTTTTACTAGTAATGGTGGCGATCTGTGATTTTTAGTGGTACTGTGATATTGAGGTGGACGTCGGACATTTTGACACTTTTTTGGGACCATTGGCATTTATACAGCGATCAAAGCTATGAAAATGCCCTGATTACTGTGTAAATACCATTAGCAGTGAATGGGTTAACCTGGAGGGGGCGCTCTAAAGATTAACTGTGTTCCCTGTGGCGGGCGGTTGGCAAGTGATTAAACAAACAGATATCTGTTCAGGACAGAAAGCAACTGTACCAAACTTTGATAAAAATGCTACAATGCACATCACAGCATAGACATCTCTATATGTTTTCAATTTGGTTATCTATTTATTTTTTAACATAAGTGGAGTTACTCCCTAGCAGCCCCCATGGCGTCTGGTCCCTTCTACTGACTACAAGCCAAACAAACTCACATATCCTGGACCTCTTCCACAGGGAAATCCATGCATCCGCAGGGTGACTTGGATCACAGGAACAGCAAGCACACCTTCATGCTGGGCACACATTAGAGGTCACCCACTGTTAGCAGGGCATCCGACCTGGCGCAACTGCTTACCATTGGCAGAGCTTCTGTTATTACAGGTGTCAATCTTCTGCACATGTGTGCCATTCACCACCCTGCTGTTAGCTGGGTACTCGGTGACTACTGAAGCCATCCTAGGAACTTCTGGACAAAACAGGATGCTCCCAATATCCACACAGCTGTCCCGTGCAAGACCCCGGTCGCCACGTCTTCCAAAAGGTAGGGAACTTCATACAAAATGGTCCTAGAGTGAGGAGGACATAAAAGGAACACAGCCTCTGGCTCAGCCTGAAAATTCACAGGAGTGGGGTCCTATGGGGTAGTAGTGAGGGTGGGACCATCCAAATGTATGCTGCCATGGAAGTCCGTCAGGAAACGTTACATAGCAGGTAAGGTTGAAAAAAGACAATAGTCCATCCAGTTCAGCCTGTGTAGGTGTATGGCTGTCTGTGTCTATAATGGTTTCCCATATCCCTGTATGTTGTGTTTTTTAAGATATACATCCAAGAGTCTTTTAAAAATATCCATACTCCCTGCAGCCACCACCAATTGTGGGAGAGAGTTCCACATCCTTATTGCCCTGACAGTCAAGAATTCCCTGCGCAGTTTAAGGTTGAAACCACTTCTCCTCCAGTCTCATTGTGTGGCCCCCCGTGTCCTCCTACAATCCCTGGGGCTGAATCGTTTTTTCCTATGTTGGAATCCCCATTGAGGTATTTGTAGATCGCTATTTCCCACCTCAAGCGACGCATCTCCAGCGAGAATAAATTTAATGTTTGCAACCGTTCCTCGTAATTGAGGTCCTCCAGTCACCTTACTAGTTTCATTGCCCTTCTTTGGACTCTCTCCAGCTCCAGCACATCCCTTCTGGTGACCGGTGACCAGAACTGGACAGAATACTCCAGATGTGGCCTAACCAGGGTTTTATAAAGTTATCCCTGGAGTATATCCCTTTTTTATGCATGCGAATATTCTGCCCGATTTGGCAGCTGCAGCTTGACATTATATGCTATTACTCAATCTGTCATCTATTAGGACCCCCAGATCCTTCTCCACCCCTGATTCTCCCAGAGGTTCTCCCCCAAGTGAATAATTTGCATTTATGTTTTTCGTCCCCAAGTGCATTACTTTACATTTCTCCACATTAAAGCTCATTTGCAATTTGTCTGCCCATTCCATTATTTTATTCAGGGCATTCTGCAAAATGTATGTGTCCTGATGTGAGTTTATTGCTGTACTTATTTTTGTGTCATCCGCAAAAACTGAGAATGAGCTATTATCCCATACTCTATATCATTTATAAATAAATTGAAAATAATTGATCCCAAGACAGATCCTTGGGGTACCCCACTCACCACTCCAGACCAGTCTGAGTACATGTTATTTATCACCACCCTTTGGACTCGTCCCTGTAACCAGTTTTTTACTCAAGCACAAACCCTATGGTCCATGCCTGTAGATCTAAGCTATTAAGCGTTTATGGGGGACTGCATTAAATGTTTTTGCAAAATTCAGATACACCACATCCACAGGTCTCCGCCTATCTAGATGGCAACTCACTTCCTTGTAGAATGTTAGCAGATTGGTCTGGCAGGAACGACCTTTCGTAAACCCATGTTGATTTCTGCTAATAATATTCTTCCTCTAACTCTTTGGATATAGTCCCTAATCATCCCCTCCAATAATTTACCCACTACTGAGGTTAGGCTGACTGGCCTGTAGTTCCCAGGAATATGTCCCTGCCCTTTTTTTGTATATTGGTACCACATTGGCTTTTCTCCAATCAGCTGGTACCAATCCTGTCATTATGTGGTCCACAAAGATTAGGAACAATGGTCTGGCTACAACCTGACTGAGTTCCCTGAGGACTCTCGGGTGTAAGCCATCTGGTCTTGGTGATTTGTTTGTGTCAAGTTTATTAAAGCGGTTGTCTACCCATCGATTTGATAGTGTCAAAAAAGAGTTAATATTCCCGGCATGCCAGAAATGCTAGCTGTCTCCTTGATTGTGCTCTCAACCAAACTAGCAAACCATCCAATGGGTGGTGTCATAATGGATCACATGTGCAGCATCATGGCATCTGCAGAATAAACAGAGGCTAAGATGTCAGCTTCCTTAGCTGAAAACTATAGGAGAGTATACAACCACTTTAAGTCTTTCCCTGGCTCCGGTCTCTGTTACAAGGGAATGCCCTGTGTTGTGCCATTAACAGTATAGTCGTGGTCGTTAAACCCTTATTTTTCGAGCGCAAAAACTGAGGAAACGAAGGTATTTAGTACAGTTGCCTTCTTTGTGTCATCTGCAACCATCATCATCTATTATGTGTGCAACGTGTCCTGGTTTTGCCTTTTTACTGTTAACCACTTCAGCCCTGGTAGGATGTCCCCCTTTATGACCAGAGCACATTTTACGATTCGGCACTGCGTCGCTTTAACTGACAATTGTGCAGTCATGCGAAGTTGTACCCAAACTAAATTGCCGTCCTTTTTTCCACCAAATAGAGCTTTCTTTTGGTGGTATTTGATCACCTCTGCGTCACTTCTGATCACCACTAAACAAAAAAAATAAATAATATTTCTTGCTTTTTGCTAAAATGCATATAAAAAAACAAAAATTATATATATATATATATATATATATATATATATATATATATATATATATATATATATACACACACATACACACACACACAAATGTGTATTCATCAGTTTTGGACGATATATATACTTCCTCATATATTTGGGGGGAGGGGGAAAAAAAATCTCAAAATCGGCGTATAGTGACTGGTTTACGCAAAAGTTGCTGCATTTGCGAACAATGAGAATTTATGGGTTTTTATTTTTTACTAGTAATGATGCCACTCTGTGTTTTTTAGCTAGACTGTGATGTTGCAGTGGACACTTTTTGTGGGTCCATTGGCATTTATATAGCGATCAGTACTATAAAAATGCACTGATTACTGTGTAAATGTCACTGGCATTGTAGTGTCAGATCGATTTTTTGTGTCTCACCGTAGTAATGATCATTTTTTATTTTTGGGTATTTAAGAGTAACAAGCGTTTACGTCGTTGAAAACGCATTTGGTCAGTGATATGCGGCTAAAACTCTAAAAAAAAGGGGGAGGGGGGTTTATATACTCCTTCATATATATAGCAGGTTTTGACTACTTATGTGTAAACACACACACA
>BLSH010482404.1:27535-39684 GCA_018402905.1 Glandirana rugosa | reverse complement strand
CATACCTATTCTGAGAACGTACATATAGAATTTTTTGTGTTGTATGTCCCTATACCCTTTGGTAATATCTGTGTCTGTCGGTATGCGGATGTGTCCGACTTGACCTACCTGATAACAGAAAAAAGTTGGAATGTCCTGTGAGCAGATCCATATCATGCTGGCTTGGTTATATCCCTGGTCTAGAAAAACCTTGCAGTCTGTAATGCAGCAAAAGTAAACTTAGTAAAAAGACAGACCTGCTCAGGCTGTTTTTCCCCCCAATAATTCTTACAGCACTAATCTGAAAATAATGATGAACTGGGCAACTTCTGTTTGGCAGGCTTGCCGGCAAAGGTCAACCATTGTTTACAGGGTTTTACTTTAGGTTAAAAAAAAATGTAATCTGACAGCTCACATTTACATAGTTACATAGCAGGTAAGGTTGAAAAAAGACAATAGTCCATCCAGTTCAGCCTGTGTAGGCGTATGGCTGTCTGTGTCTATAATGGTTTCCCATATCCCTGTATGTTGTGTTTTTTAAGATATACATGCAAGAGTCTTATCCATACTCCCTGCAGCCACCACCAATTGTGGGAGAGAGTTCCACATCCTTATTGCCCTGACAGTCAAGAATTCCCTGCGCAGTTTAAGGTTGAAACCGCTTCTCCTCCAGTCTCATTGTGTGGCCCCCCGTGTCCTCCTACAATCCCTGAGACTGAATCGTTTTTTCCTATAGTGGAATCCCCATTGAGGTATTTGTAGATCGCTATTATTTCCCACCTCAAGCGACGCATCTCCAGCGAGAATAAATTTAATGTTTGCAACCGTTCCTCGTAATTGAGGTCCTCCAGTCACCTTACTAGTTTCATTGCCCTTCTTTGGACTCTCTCCAGCTCCAGCACATCCCTTCTGGTGACCGGTGACCAGAACTGGACAGAATACTCCAGATGTGGCCTAACCAGGGTTTTATAAAGTGGCAGAATTATAGTTTTATCCCTGGAGTATATCCCTTTTTTATGCATGCGAATATTCTGCCCGATTTGGCAGCTGCAGCTTGACATTATATGCTATTACTCAATCTGTCATCTATTTAGGACCCCCAGATCCTTCTCCACCCCTGATTCTCCCAGAGGTTCTCCCCCAAGTGAATAATTTGCATTTATGTTTTTCGTCCCCAAGTGCATTACTTTACATTTCTCCACATTAAAGCTCATTTGCAATTTGTCTGGCCATTCCATTATTTTATTCAGGGCATTCTGCAAAATGTATGTGTCCTGATGTGAGTTTATTGCTGTACTTATTTTAGTGTCATCCGCAAAAACTGAGAATGAGCTATTATCCCATACTCTATATCATTTATAAATAAATTGAAAAGAATTGATCCCAAGACAGATCCTTGGGGTACCCCACGCACCACTCCAGACCAGTCTGAGTACATGTTATTTATCACCACCCTTTGGACTCGTCCCTGTAACCAGTTTTTTACTCAAGCACAAACCCTATGGTCGTAATTTTTTATTTATCTACACTCCCCACTGACACCAACAACTGTGGAAGGGAGTCCCACATCCCCTGTAACAGTAAAGAACCCCTTACACAGTTTAATATCGAACCACTTCTCATCCAACTTCATTGTGTGTTCATATGTCTACTTTCGGGACTTTAGGCTAAATAGTCTCTTAAATGCTAGAGTCGCTATTTAAGGATTTGTATATTGCGATCAGATCCCCTCTTAAGTGTCTCTTCTTCAAGGAGAATAAATTAAATGTTTGTACCTGTTTCTCATAACTGAGCTCCTCCATCCCCCATAATGAAGCTCCTCCATCCCCCATAACTGACCTCCCCCAGCCTCCAGAACTGAGCTCTTCCATCCCTCATAATTGAGGTCCCCCATAACTAAGGCCCTCTATTCCCATAAATGAGGATCTCCATCTCTTATAACCAAGGTCATCCATCCCCCATAACTTTGCTCCTTCTTCTCTCATAACTGAGCTCCTCCATCCCCCATAACTTTGCTCCTTCTTCTCTCATAACTGAGCTCCTCCATCCCCCATAACTTTGCTCCTTCTTCTCTCATAACTGAGCTCCTCCATCCCCCATAACTGAGCTCCTCCATCCTCATAACTTCGCTCCTCCATCCCCCATAACTGAGCCCCTCTAAACCCCATACAATCCCTGCAGTTCCCTTATTAGCTTTGCTTCACCTTTTCTGGACTGTTTCCAGTTTCAGCACATCCCTCCTGAGGATTGGTGACCAGAACTGGACGGCATACTCAAGAAGTGGCTGAGCAAAAGTCTATATAGAAATATCATTTTATCTCTTGAGTAACTACTGTAGCCAATGGCCCCCTTAAGGGTGGCTGGTTGATGTGGTTCACCTGCTCACAACTGCCCTCAATCACACTCCTACTGGCATCCAGAGTCAGAAAACTTGCTCTTTGTTGTTTTTATTTGGGGTTGAACTTGGATAGGGGTTGAGGTAGTTATGGGATGCCCAACGATCAAACAGTTCTGTGCATGGGACCGCTATATACACCACCCAGTATATACAACTCCTTCACTTCACTCCAGCACACTTCTTACTTTGCTGCAAAACTCCTGGTTCCTCTCTCCAGCACACTTCTTCCCTACACTGGTGAGGCCTGGAAGGAAATTTAGTTGGTGCTAGCACTTAGTTGGTGCTAGTTAGCCAGCGATGGACTACAACTCCCAGCCCATCTGCACACTGCCCATGACACCAGACCCCAATCTCCTCCTGCACCTTCTCCAGACTGTCTTCTTCCCAAAAGGTCTTGTGCATTTCACTCCCTTGGGCTGTGTCACTCACTGTTACTTGTAGTTCCCCTGAAGATCTCTCTGTAGGGTTCTCTCTCCTACTGTCCTCTTCTGCTCATCCTTGTGCTTCTCCCCCAGGACCTTCTCCACCTGGCTGTACCTGAGCTTTCCCAGGCCGAGGTCACCCCCCCCCAAGACTTGGGGCTCCTCTAGGCCCTGACAGCCTCCACACTACATCACCGTCACTTCCACCTGAACTATCCTACCTCCCACTGGGCAGACCACAGTATTTAAGGCTGTCTGCCCCCTGCCAATCCAGGCTGGGGATTGGCCAGGGCTCCTTAACATACATCAGAAAGCCCCACCTCCTCTTCCCATCCCCTTTTCCAGAACCTTCTCAAAAAGAGGGGAGGGGTAACCAAGGAATGTTGCTTCCTGCAGTTTTCAGTCCACCCTGGGCCACTCCCCTGCCCAGAATCAAAACATTCAGGCCTGACTCTCAGTCAAGCCTGACTAAATTTACCTACTCTCAGCAAAATCCTTCTTTGAGCACCTACCTATGGTAGAGGGCGCTACACTACTCTTCTTAATGCATGCTAATAGTCTGCTGGCCTTGCTTACTGCAGCTTGGCATTGCATGCTATTGCTGAGCCTGTGATCTACTAGGACCCCCAGATCCTTTTGCATCCTCAGTTTCCCCAGAGGTTCTTCTCCTAACTTCCATTCATATTTTTTGCCTCTCAAGGGCATTACTTTACATTTCCCTACATTAAACCTCATCTGCCATGTAGTTGCCCACCACTCTATTTTATCAAGGTTTCCTTGTATCTTGCTGTGAAGTTTTTGTCCTCCTTACTTTTGTATCATCAGCAAACAATGAGATTGAACAATTTATTCCAACCTAGGGTTGCCATCTCATCCCTTTAATCCCGAACACGTATTAATTACACAGGTTGTTCTGTGGCTGATATAGGTGGCAATGAAACTCACTTAGTGCCTTACCTGCATTAAATTAGCTTCAGAACAACCTGTGTAATTCATATGTGTTTGGGTTTAAAGGGATGAGGTGGCAACCCTACTCCGTCCCAGGACAGATCCCCGGACACACTGCTCACAACTCTAGGCCATTCAGAAAACATTCAATTAATCACCAACCGCTGGACACTGTCCTGTAACCAATGCTTTATCCAGATACATACCATGTCCTCAAAGCCAAAACATCTTTAATTAGAGCTATAGGCTTTTTTTTCCATTATGGACTGAGTAAGGGAGGGTTTTTTTTTTTTTTCTTTTGCAATCTGTGTCCCACTGCTGAGATTTCCTTTCACTTCCTGTCTCATAGCTGAACAGGAAGTGAGAGGAAATTCCTGAAAATGAAGGGAATTCCTTGGGCACCCCCAGGTCACCAGAACTAGTGTCCCCATTGGAACACATTCCCTTTATTATTTTCCTGGGAACAACCCAACATTTTGCAATTTCACTTTCAATGATAACAGTAAGCAGGACAAATAGAGAGGTTGAATCTCCTTAATGGGGGGCACAGACAGCAATAAAAAATGACAGGTGTTCTAATCCATCCAAACAAGAAATAGGTTTAGCCTTAAGTTATACATTATTGTGAAATCACAGATTAGTAATTTGGAATTTACATTTGCTCAATAAAATCTATCTCTAAGACCCCTTTCACACTGAGCTGCTTTATTTAGCTAAAAATAGCGCCTGTAAAGCGCCTCAAAAATCCCCCCCAATCCACCCAATGTGAAAGCCTTGAGTGCTCTCACACTGGGGGGTGAGCTTGCAGGATTTTACAAAAATTCCTGCAAGCAGCATCTTTGGGGCGGTACGGTGAGCAGTGATAGACCCCTCCTCCACCGCCCCTGCCCATTGAAAACAACCTCTGTGATAGAAGGTCACCCCTTCCTCCTGACATCACTCCACTCAGGGTGACCCAGAACCCTTCCAGGGGCAGATCATTCCTCTACAATCTCTGTGATGGAGGTCACCCCTTCCTTATGACACCGCTCTGCTCAGGGTGACCCAGAACCCCTCCAGGGGCAGATCATTCCTCTACAATCTCTGTGATGGAAGGTCACCCCTTCCTCCTGACACCTCCTGGGCCCTTATCATATATATAAGTGCCCACGTATGTGACCCAGTTTAATGAGGCTGTACATGTAAGTACGCTTGGTGGCAATTGGCTAACATTGCAACCTCCTTCCTCCGCAGGGGAGGGCTGGGCCAGGGGGCAGGGTGGCAATTGCCCCCCAGGCCTCCCTAACTTACATTCTAAAAATGGCCGACAGCCGCTGCCCGCTCACACTTTTTTCTTCTTGTGGAGGAAGGAAGCAGGGGCCAAGGGCGCAGCCACAAACTAACTGCAGGCAAAGGGGTGGGCGGCACCCAGGGCCGGCTGTGCTGATGGGCACTGGTGAGCCTGCATGATGGGCACTGATCAGATTGCATTTGATAGGCACTGGTGAAGCTGCATTGGTGGGCACTGATGAGCTGCATTGATGCATTATTATTGTTAAACCTCCTTTGTTGCTATTAACATTAAATTATGTTACCACATTGTATCATATTTGTCTTGCTTTATAACATCAATATCCTTCTAAAATCAGGTGGGCATGGATGGTGAGCTGATTCGGTGGCTCAATGGGCCACTTGACTGGACTTGCCCCCCAGGCCAAAGGCTGCCAGCCCTCCCCTGTTCCTCCTGCTCTAGTATTATAGAGTACATGTGTCAAACACAAGGCCTGTGGGTCAAATCTGTCCTGCCAGTCCATTTCATGTGTCCCTTGCACATCTCCTGCAGCTACGGAACCATCTTCATTTTTGCCCTGCCTCAGCAGTTGGCAGCAGAAAGGAAGACCTAACTCCTCCCCCAGATCCTGCAACATAGAGGAGGACAGAACTTTTCCTACAGATCCTGCACCTCTCTGTGCAGCCGCATTACTCCCTCGTCTTTGCCTCCTCTGGTCTCAGCATTCAGCAGGCTCAGGCAGCTGACTCCAGCCCTCCTCCAGACCCTGCACTTTCTGCTTCCCAACTTCGCCCCCCAGTTTCCTCCTGGCAGTAGCACAAGGTAAGGTGGGTGCACTGTGATCTAAAAGAGGGTGGGGTCTCTTGAATTCTGATGGTGGAGAGGCTCTTGATATCGGATGTAAGGGGGGGTTCGGTTCTCTCTGGACATCTGATCTTACAGATGCGGCCGGCCCTTTGAGGGCAGCCATAATGCTGATGTGGCCCGCAATGAAATTGAGTTTGAAACTCCTGTTATTATAGAGGGTTCCCCACCTTCCTATTATATGGATGTTCCTCCATCTGTGAACACAGAACATTGTGCAATACATTACTAACCATCAAAATAAAGTGGGCTTCCATAATCTTCCGAGAGGACCGGTATGGGGTGACCTGAAAAGAGAAAATCATTTACAATTCAGTCCTTTCTCAGGATTTATATTTGTAGCGCCCTCTAATGCTAGAAGTATAAAAAGGGATTTTTCTAGTACAGATACATTTATGCTGTCTTGGCTGGCAGCCAAGCCTGTCTGCGTTTTTGTCCTGGGTTGGGCAGAAATCCAGGGAGAGTTGGAGGACTCACAAACAGACCTCTCCCCCTACTTTTCGAATGTTCTGGTACCTTCTAGAAGAATGGGAGGGGAGAAAAGGGGGGGGCAAAGAATAGAAGTTTTACTTAGCCAATCCTTTGTTTTGCTAGGCCAGTCCCCGCAGCATTTTCCCCTCCATGCTCCAGTGGTTTAACCACTTCAGCTTTAGGACCGGAGCACTTTTTGCGATTCGGCACTGCGTCGCTTTAACTGACAATTGCGACGTGCGACGTTGTACCCAAACAAAATTTGCGTCCTTTTTTTCCCACAGATAGAGCTTTCTTTTGGTGGTATTTGATCCCCTCTGCGTCATTTCTGATCGCCGCTATAAACAAAAGAAGAGCGACAAACCCAAATTTCTTACTTTTTGCTAAAATACAAATCCAAAAAAAAAAAAAAAAAAACTTTTTTTTTCATCGGTTTTGGCCGATTTATATTCTTCCTCATATTTGTGATAAAAAAAATTGCAATTGGCGTTTATTGATTGGTTTGCGCAAAAGTGGTCGCGTTTACGGATGATGAGAATTCATTTTTGGGGTTTTTATTTATTTTATTTTTTTTATTAGTAATGGCGGCGATCTGCGATTTTTAGCGGTACTGCGATATTGCGGCGGACATGTCGGACATTTTGACACTTTTTTGGGACCATTGGCATTTATACAGCGATCAGTGCTATAAAAATGCACTGATTACGGTGTAAATGCCATTGGCAGTGAAGGGGTTAACCTGCAGGGGGCGCTCTAAGGGTTAACTGTGTTCCCTGGGCGTTCTTACTGTGGGAGGGGCTGCCCTAGCTGGGGAAGGGAAGCGATCACAGCCTCCATGTACAGGAAGGCTGTGATCACAGCCCTTCCCCCCCTCACAGAACGGAGGTCCGTGTTTACTTACTCGGACCTCCGTTCTTTCACTTCGGCTGGGGGGCATCGCGGGTGGCCGGCCGAGATCGACTCCACCGCACCCGCTCCCTGGCCCTCCCCGAACACAGTGAGCGCGCGGGTGCGCCTCCAGCAGCGCGCGCGCGCTCACTAGGCTCGGTCCCGCAGCCGCCGTGATATGACAGCGATTTGCGCAGTAGAGCCACCTTGTCGCCGTCAGATGCCGATCGGCGGTCGGCAAGTGGTGTAAGGTCCTGACATCATTACAACCAATGCAGCATCTCTAGCCCTGCATTGGAAGTGATGATGCCAAGGAACTCTTGCTGGAGTCCAGTCTGCTGGAGAAACGGAGGATTAGGTAAGTAAAATTGCTGGTACCTAGAATGAAAGAGTCAAACCTTGCGGCGTTGTTGAAGCCTCACTTCAAGGGAAATTTTTCAAACTTACCACAGCTGGGCTGTAAGGATTCTAATGGGCTCTTCCTAAGTGGGTTTTAGCGCGTTCTGGAGGACTTGGGACAATGATCAGCACCTTTGATGAAGGGCCTCTGTGAACTCCAGGGTGCAGGCATTGTGGTCATGCCAAGTCTTTTGGGAAGTTTTGGTGGCTTTAACCACTTGCCGTCCGCCAACCGCAGTCCGACAGCAACAGAGTGGCTCGATACCACAAACCGCCGTCATACGACAGAGTGGTGGCGATATCTCTCACTGTGAGCGCACGCCACCTGGAGGCACGCTCGTGCGCTCACTGTGTTCAGGTGGGGGCAGGGAATGGGTAGGGAGGACTCGATCGCCACCGGCTACCCGCGATGGCTCCCCGCGCAGTGAAAGAACAGGGGTCCCTGTAAGTAAACACGGATCTCCGTTCTGTTAGAGGGGGAAGGGCGGTGATCACAGCCTTCCTGTATATGGAAGCCGTGATCACTCCCCTCCCCCAGCCAGAGCAGCCCACACACATCTAGAACACACCCAGGGAACACAGTTAACCCTTAGAGCGCCCCCTGCAGGTTAACCCCTTCACTGCCAATGGCAGTGACAAAAAAGTCCCAAAAAAGTGTCAAAATGGTCCGCCATTATTAGTAAAAAAAATAAAAAAATAAAAACCCTAGAATTCTCATCATCCGTAAACGCGGCAGATTTTGCGCAAACCAATCAATAAACGCCGATTGCGATTTTTATCACAAATATGAGGAAGAATATAAATCGGCCAAAACCGATGGAAAAAAATGTTTTTTTTATATTTTTTTTGGATTTGAATTTTAGCAAAAAGTAAGAAATTTGTTTTTGTTTTTTTGCAAAATTGTCGCTCTTCTTTTGTTTATAGCGGCAATCAGAAATGACGCAGAGGGGATCAAATACCACCAAAAGAAAGCTCTATTTGTGGGGGAAAAAAGGACGTCAATTACGTTTGGGTACAACGCCGCACGACCGCGCAATTGTCAGTTAAAGCAATGCAGCGCCGAATCGGAAAAAGTGCTCTGGTCCTAAAGGGGAAATCCTTCCGGGGCTGAAGTGGTTAAGGTGGTCAACAGATAAACCTGCCAGCTTTCTCATCCTTTAGCGTAGTTGTAAGATGTAGGGCACCATGGGGATTCCTCTGTCCAGCAGCTGACGCTCTGTCATGTACCTGGTTGGTGAGTCTGACGTGCAGAGGAGGGCCTCTCGTACAGTTTTGGCTTGAGGGCCACTAATGGAGAGACAGTAACCACTACAGCACAGCGAGGTAGGAGCACCTGGTAGTAGCCGATGATTCAGGAAGGGAAGCCAGGAGCAGCTGACAATAGGCAGATGAGGCAGCAGGATGGCTGAATGCAGGCAGACTTGGGGGCTTTGCTGGTGACAGACTGTGAATGCACAGCTGGAAGCAGGAGTCCAAAGATGATGAGCTGGACTGAAGGAGCTGTAGCAGGCTGGAAGAGCTGGCTGCAGGGTCAGACGAGCCGGGTCGGTAACAGGTGGGCAGATCAGGCATAGACGGCAGACAGCAGGATAGTCAGCAATGGATGAAGGATCAAACAGGAGCAGGAGGCAGAAGCAGAATCCGGGGTCAAGCCAGGGGTCAGGGCAGGTAGCAGACAGGAATAGTCGGAAGCAAGATGGGTCAAGATCAGAGGTCAAACACAGGAATCAGGAACACACACAGAATGCTGTAGACCAAACAGCAATTGGCCAGTGCAGAAGCTCTGTAAATCGGCCGTTTGTCACCAGTTTTGGTGACAGGTGGGCACTCGCGAATGCGCGTTTTGCTCACGTCTGTGCACATCTGCTTGGCCTGTTCTCAGCCAAAGCCTGCGCCTACGTGTGCACCTTGAAACTGCATCTGCACTATGGTGGAGCCTTTCCTGACACCCCTCCAGCACTCCTTCAGCAGAGTCAGGGGTCCTCAGACCTTCCTCTCATACAGATGTTCCAGAGAAACTGGTGGACTCCGGAAGTACTTCATGGCAATAGGAGAGGGAATTAAGTATCTTTCCCAGTCTGGCTCCCAGCGTCAACAAAGGCACGCAGCATAGCCTTCAATGTATTATTGAAGTGTCCTGACAGTCCATGTGTCTGGGGGGGTGGTAGGGAGTAATCTGAATGGTCCACACCCCACAGGTACACCAAACAGACTGCAATAGATCCAACATAAATGAAGTCCCTTGATCTGCCAATGTGTTGGCTGGGAAGCCCTCTCTCATAAAGACAGTAACCATGGCCTTACTTTGGGCTCTGCCATATTTAGCAGGGCCACAGCATAGCAAACAATTGTCAAAATGTAACGCTTCCCAGATTTTTTGGAATGTAAAAGCGACCAAGGTTGTCAATAACTACCAGGAATGGCTCTATGATAACAGACAAGGTCTCTATTCTAGTTTCCTATCTGTCCGTCTCTTCCCTGGATGTTCAGCTGCTTATTAACTGTCTAGGGTTGGCCCTCCAAAAGCATCTAAAGGATTCAGTATTGCAAAACACTGTTCTACATATTTTCATTAGATTTTTGGTTGATCATCCCTTCTATTGCCCAGAAACTTGACAAAGTGGGGTCAGTGGCTAACCCCTTCTTAAATTGGTCCAAATCCCAGGTTACCCCACTAATGGCAGAAGCAGAGGAAGGTTTTCTCACTATTGGTTATGGGTTTTTGTCTGCTAATAGGGGGGCCCATTTCTCCCCTAGAGGCTTCTTGGTGTGCTTGGCTCCCGGTGACCACACCAATAAAGTGACACCTGAGATTGTCCACATCATTGCCGAGACCTAAATGTTGTACTGCCCACAGTTCTCTGGCAGTACAACATTTAGGCCTCAGCACTTAGATCAGGTCAATGATAGACAGGGGAGGGCTGGCAGCCTTAGGCCTGGGGGGCAAGTCCAATCAAGTGGCCCATTGAACCACCGAATCAGCTCACCATCCATGCCCACCTGGTTTTAGAATGGATATTGATGTTATGAAGCAAGACAAATATGATACAATGTGGTAACATCATTTAATGTTAATAGCAACAAAGGAGGTTTAACAAAAATAATGCATCAATGCAGCTCATCAGTGCCCACCAATGCAGCCTCACCAGTGCCCATCAGTGCAGCCTCATCAGTGCCCATCAATGCAGCTGCACCAGTGCCCATCAAATGCAATCTGATCAGTGCCCATCAATGCAGCCTCGCCAGTGCCCATCCAATGCAGCCTGCAATGCAGAGAGAGGAGAGCCACCGGATTACAGAGTGGGGATCTGCTTATCTACCGTGGCTGCTGTCATATGAAGTCCTGCCTC
This sequence comes from Glandirana rugosa, assembly GCA_018402905.1. NCBI lineage: Eukaryota > Metazoa > Chordata > Amphibia > Anura > Ranidae > Glandirana > Glandirana rugosa. The sequence goes on along the minus strand of BLSH010482404.1, from coordinate 28,695 downwards.
CTGGACCTGCTCCTATGATAGACATCACCAGTGTGCTGTTTATTATAGAAGCTGGTTCGGGAGCTAGGACTTTGTAAGTGGGAGATCCTCGTTCTGTGTAATGCGGCGATACCCCCCGAGACAGCCCAATGGGCCTAGCAGGATCCATGGTAGGGCCGTCCCTGGGTGACCCCCCCTTTTCCTGCAGCTAGTTGGTGGCTGCATTCCTGGCCCCTACTTCCTTCCTCCACAAAAAGAAAAAAGTGTGAGCAGGCAGTGACCGTCGGCCATTTTGAATGTAAGTTAGGGTGGCCTGGGGGGCAATTGCCACCCTGCCCCCTGGCCCAGCCCTCCCCTGGACAGGGGGATGAAGCTCTTGGTGCCCCCAGCTAGTAGTATTAATATATCAAGACTAGGCTGAATTGCCCCCAGGTGTACAATTTGTGGGTACACAATATTGAGGAATGCCCTTGAGTCCCAGAATTACACAGCCCCTTTTCATTCATGATAACTCTTTCCAAATACTTCTCCCCGGGGGCCAACACAGAGGCCATTATAGGTTGTATTTGAAAACTGGGGTTGGGGAACTAGTGGGACTTTATATGAAGCTTGTATTATCCTGGTAAGGACATAGCTTCCATCCCTAATTCATGAAAGAATTGCATAAAGTGCAGGGAGACAAGGGGTGGGACTTTATATGAAGAGTGTGGTGGTCATAAGGTAGCATTGATGGATATGGATAAACTGAGGTAGAAATGAATGTTTTATTAATACAATTTCATACAATTGATTACAGGTGGTCGCAAAAAGCGATCCATACAATAAAAATAATCAAAAGTTAGGCATCATCAAAAACATCAAAAAACATGAGGGAAGTTCCCCATCCATCAAATTCATATATATACATATACAAACGGTATAAGACAAAAAGAGCTGCATGGCCCATAACCTGGGATTTCAAGGGAGGGTTTGTCCCCTGATTGATAAAAAAATGATATACAACCAAAACAAGTAACACGTGTAGGTACCCAAAACACAAGAGATATAAGCTCTACCCGTTTCGTGGCTTCAACAGGCCACTCATCAGGAGCAGGCATGTGAGTGGGCTGAAATACCGGACAACTTCGGTGCTTTGCCCATCTCGAATATAGAGAACACAAAACCCATGGATGTGCACAATG
>BLSH010482404.1:17300-27471 GCA_018402905.1 Glandirana rugosa | reverse complement strand
TTTCACTGTCTTTTCCGCAATTTTTCGACATTCCTTTTGGGCTTTTATTTATTTATTTATTTATTTTGACGTTTGTGTCGTTAGTGGTCGTCAGTTTTCGTTTTGATAAAAAGTGAAAAGTGAGTTTTACAGGGTGAGAAGCTGAAAGTTCGTCGTTTAACATAAGGTTCAAATACATGCGGAATAGTAAGGTTACGGTAGTCGTTGTCACGGTGGGTTACCGTCTCCTCTCTCTACGTGGTTTGGGTCTCAATCCTTTCTTAGTCTCCTAGGGGATTGTTAAACCGGTCCAGTAAATGGTGGATCGTTTGATTAAAACTGTCGTGGGTGGAAGTATGGGGGTGGAGACTACACTTACATCAAGGGTCGTAGAAGTCTGATGTTGGATATTACTTTCTTAACGTATTTCACGTCCATTCATTTCTACCTCAGTTTATCCATATCCATCAATGCTACCTTATGACCACCACACTCTTCATATAAAGTCCCACCCCTTGTCTCCCTGCACTTTATGCAATTCTTTCATTATAGGTTGTAGTCTGAAGATGCTGGGAACTACATTCACATCAGAGGTGGGGGTATGAAGGTGGGTGCTGTCAAAATTAGTTTGCTAGGTGGTAAATGACCTGGCCAAATTGTTAGGGGATCCTCTGATTCTTTCCTAACTCTGGGTTTGGTGCATCTCTCTCCTCTGCCATTGGGTGGCACTGTTGCTGATGGCATTGGAATGATAAGGCGTACATAAACTTGGAATACAATTTGCTGCTTGAAAGTCGAAGAGTGGGACATTTTGAGTGAAAAGTGAAAAATAGTTTTGCTTTTGACTGCTGGTGATTGCTGTGTTTGCAGTTTTATTTATTTATTTATTTATTTTCGGGTTTTCCTTACAGCTTTTTAACGCCTTTTCTGTCACTTTTTAAATAGTGTTTTTTTTCCTTCCATCAGACTACTAATTAACCACTTGCCGACCGCCGATCGGCATCTGACGGCGGCAAAGTGGCTCGTTCCCGCAAATCGCCGTCATACGACGGCGGCTGCGGGAACGAGTTTAGTGAGCGCGTGCGCGCCGCCGGAGGCGCGCCCGCGCGCTCACTGTGTTCGGGCAGGGCCAGGGAGCGGGTGCGGCGGCTTCGATTGCCGCCGGCTACCCGCGATGGCCCCCCCGGAGTGAAGGAACGGAGGTCCGTGTATGTAAACACCGACCTCCGCTCTGTGTGAGGGGGAAGGGCTGTGACCACTTCCCTTCTCCTGTTAGCTCAGCCCCCATACAGTTAGAACGCCCAGGGAACATAGTTAACCCTTAGAGCGCCCCCTGCAGGTTAACCCCTTCACTGCCAATGGCATCAATAAACGCAGATTGCGATTTTTTTATCGCAAATATGAGGAAGAATATAAATCGGCCAAAAACGGTGAAAAAAATTTTTTTTAATATTTTTTTTTTTGGATTTGTATTTTAGGAAAAAGTAAGAAATTTGGGTTTTTTTGCAAAATTGTCGCTCTTCTTTTGTTTATAGCGGCGATCAGAAATGACGCAGTGGTGATCAAATACCACCAAAAGAAAACTCTGTTTGTGGGAAAAAAAGGACGCAAATTTTGTTTGGGTACAACGCCGCACGACCACGCAATTGTCAATTAAAGCGACGCAGCGCCAAATCGCAAAAAGGGCTCCGGTCCTAAAGTGTGAAATCCTTCCGGGGCTGAAGTGGTTAAGGGGAGTGGTTAATTGGTCACAGGTGATACAGGGCCCATATAACTCTCTGTAGAACTCATTTCTGAGCTTGCTCATCCTTGAGCTTGCCACCCTTTTGCTTGCTGGAACTCTGACCAAGTGGACCTCTGACGAAGTGGTGAGTTAAAAACCAGAGTTTAAAACAGGAGATCATAACAGGAGTCTTCAAACCTGTAAGTAACATCTGAAATCTCCAGTTATTAGTGTTGTTGTAGCTGGGAAAATGTGTGCTAGCGAGATTGAAAGTTCTGTACAGTGCCCAGTGTGCCGCATGCATGCAACTATGGAGCAACAGCCCCAGGATGACATTTTTGACCTGATCTTGGGAGCGTTCGGAGTGATTGGAGATATTACACCCCCCCCCCTTTTGGCATATGATGGTAGATCCCGTCGTTGAAGCTATACAAGCTACATTGACTGCTGTCTGACATTGCTGCCTACCTTGGATCCAGGGCTGGTGCAAGGATTTTTGACACCCTAGGCAAAACCTCATTTTTCCGCCCCCTTAGGCTCCACCCCTGACTCCACTCCCTTTCCCCTGCTCGATCAGTGCCAATCAAATGTCACTGCACCAACCTCAGTTGGTGCGGTGGCTCCTCCAGGCATAACCAGAATGCATAGTGGCTTCCGGGGGGGTGGGTGGTGGTGCTGCCAGTTGCGGCTCTCCTCTCCACTTCTCCACTACACTGACACGATTGAGGCAGAATGGCCCTGGGGGGGCTGCTCCTATCCAATTCTCGACTGCTGATGACATGATCGAGGCAGCTGCTAGCCACGGCTCTCCTCTCTGATGATATGAATCAATGCAAAGCAGCCAGTGACAGATCAACAGTGGCCAGGCGCCCAAGGCGGCAGTGCACCCTAGGCGGCCGCCTACTCTGCCTAGTGGTAGAGCTGGCCCTGCTTGGATCATTATATGGAAACAGTGTAAGGCAGACTGAAAAACACTGTGCTCTATTGTGAAGTGGTGGGGAGGATTCTCTGGCATTTGCCCTCCTTTCCTCTTGCTCCCATTTGATAGAACCCATCTTGGATCATTTAATATACAGCAAGGCTCTAGGTATCGGTCCTTGAGCTGTGATTTGAAACATCTCCACATCATTTTCCCATTCATCCTATGACTAGGAAATCCTCATCCCTTCAGCTCCGAAGGTGAAATCCTTTAGAGTGCTGTTATTGGACAAAGTACGTCCAGATATATGAATTGCATTCCGCTACACGCCCCTGACGAAGGGCTTGAACCTGAAACGCGTCGGACTTTGTTCCTCTTTGGTAGGGTGGCAGAATGATGTCAAGGAATCTACACGCAGATGTGTGCAAGCCGGCTGCATTTGAACAATCCAATGTTTTAACAGAATACGTTTATACACTAATTGGATTATTTGTCATTTTTACAATATTTTTGTAATTTTTATACCTGTGAAAATAAATGTGGATTTGATATATATAAAATAAATGTGGATTTGATAAATATAAAATAAATGTGGATTTGATAAATATAATAAATGTGGATTTGATATATATAAAATAAATGTGGATTTGATAAATATAATAAATGTGGATTTGATATATAAAATAAATGTGGATTTGATATCTATAATAAATGTGGATTTGATATCTATAATAAATGTGGATTTGATATATATATAATAAATGTGGATTTGATATCTATAATAAATGTGGATTTGCTATATATAATAAATGTGGATTTGATATATATAATAAATGTGGATTTGATATATATAATAAATGTGGATTTGATATATATAATAAATGTGGATTTGATATATATAATAAATGTGTATTTGATATCTATAATAAATGTGGATTTGATATCTATAATAAATGTGGATTTGATATATATAATAAATGTGGATTTGATATATATAATAAATGTGTATTTGATATCTATAATAAATGTGGATTTGATATCTATAATAAATGTGGATTTGATATATATAATAAATGTGGATTTGCTATATATAATAAATGTGGATTTGATATATATAATAAATGTGGATTTGATATCTATAATAAATGTGGATTTGATATATATAATAAATGTGGATTTGATATCTATAATAAATGTGGATTTGATATCTATAATAAATGTGGATTTGACAGTTGGTGGTAATTGGGAATTCTATAATTAGAAGGACTGGCAGAATAATTTGTCACCAGGATCGCCTCAACCAAATGTTTTGCTGTCTCCCTGGTGCCAGGGTTGGGCATGTGGTGGACCGGGTTGATAAATTACTGGGAGGGGCTGGGCATGACCCAGCTGTCTTGGTCCACTTAGGAACCAATGACAGAATATATGGAAGGTGGAGGCTCCTTATAAATCAATTTAAAGAATTATAAGAAGATTGTAGCTGGATTGCAATACATATAAGTGCACCTCATCTCCATAATACATGATTAGAACAGGCACAAAGACGGAGAAGGGGGACTTTACCGGTGCTCAAGAAAGTATAATTAACAATTTCAATTCTAGTTCATATGGTAAAATAACACACAATGATAAAAACACAATCTATAGTGTAATACATATCCACAAAGACAGATGTAACAGGATTGTTGAGTGTTAATGTCTCAATGTGTGGTAACACAGAACCGTGCTTTCTTTCTGCTTTGATAAATATTGTTATTTGCATGTTTATTATATTGTAATAAATTATAGTTGCTCTAAGTTTCCTCTTTTTTTTTATAGTTTAAACAATTGTGTCCTTTATTGATCCCCTGAGGAAGCCTTAATCGGTGAAACATGTCGGGATATGACACATTGAGATTGATTTAACACTCAACAATCCTGTTACATCTGTCTTTGTGGATATGTAGTATACTATAAATGTGTTTTTATCATTATGTGTTATTTTACCATATGAACTATTAACCACTTCAGCCCCGGAAGGATTTCACACTTTAGGACCAGAGCCCTTTTTGCGATTCGGCGCTGCGTCGCTTTAACTGACAATTGCGCGGTCATGCGATGTTGCACCCAAACGAAATTTGCGTCCTTTTTTCCCCACAAATAGAACTTTCTTTTGGTGGTATTTGATCATCGCTGCGTCATTTCTCATCGCCGCTATAAACAAAAGAAGAGCGACAATTTTGCAAAAAAAAAAAACAAATTTCTTACTTTTTGCTAAAATACAAATCCAAAAAAAAAAAATCCAAAAAAACATTTTTTTTCATCAGTTTTGGCCGATTTATATTCTTCCTCATATTTGTGCTAAAAAAAAATCGCAATTGGCGTTTATTGATTGGTTTGCGCAAAAGTGGCCGTGTTTATGGATGATGAGAATTAATTTTTGGGGTTTTTATTTTTTTTACAAGTAATGGCAGCGATCTGCGATTTTTAGCGGTACTGCGATATTGCGGCGGACATGTCGGACAATTTTGACACTTTTTTGGGACCATTGGCATTTATACAGCGATCAGTGCTATAAAAATGCACTGATTACTGTGTAAATGCCATTGGCATTGAAGGGGTTAACCTGCAGGGGGCGCTCTAAGGGTTAACTATGTTCCCTGGGCGTTCTAACTGTGGGGGGACTGCCCTAGCTGGGGAAGGGAAGTGATCACAGCTTCCATGTAGAGGAAGGCTGTGATCACAGCCCTTCCCCCCCTCACAGAACGGAGGTCCGTGTTTACTTACACGGACCTCCGTTCTTTCAGTGCGGTGGGGCCATCGCGGGTAGCCGGTGGCGATCGAGTCCGCCGCACCCACTCCCTGGCCCTCCCCGAATACAGTGAGCGCGCGGGCGCGCCTCCGGCGGCGCGTGCGCGCTCTCACAGTGCGCGATCTCGCAGCCGCCGTCGTATGACGGCGGTTTGCATTATCGAGCCACTTTGTCGCTGTCAACCTGCGGTTGGTGGTCGGCAAGTGGTTAAAGAATTTAATTTTTTAATATACTTGGTTAATTATACTTTCTTGAGCACCCGTAAAGTCCCCCTTCGCCATCTTTGTGCCTTTTCTAATGTAAAGAATTAGGTTGCAAGTTGAAAGGAAAGACCTCTAAGGTGATATTCTCTGAAATATTGCCTGTGCCATGCGCAATACAGGAAAGGCAGGGAGGGATTAGAGCCCTGAATGCATGGCTAAAGACCTGGTGTAAGGAGGAGGGATTTGGGTTTTTAGAGCACTGGGCTGACTTTTCATTGGGGTACAACCTACAGTATCTCACAAAAGTAAGTACACCCCTCACGTTTTTGTAAATATTTTATTCTATCTTTTCATGTGACAACACAGAAGAGCTGACACTTTGCTACAATGTAAAGCAGTGAGTGTACAGCTTGTATAACAGTGTAAATTTACTGTCCCCTCAAAATAACTCAACACACAGCCATTAATGTCTAAACCGCTGGCAACAAAAGTGGGTACACCCCTAAGTGAAAATGTCCAAAAGTGTCAATATTTTGTGTGGCCACCATTATTTTCCAGCACTGCCTTAACCCTCTTGGGCATGGAGTTCACCAGAGCTTCACAGGTTGGCACTGGAGTCCTCTTCCCCTCCTCCATGATGACATCACAGAGCTGGTGGATGTTAGAGACCTTGCGCTCCTCCACCTTCCATTTCACAATGCCCCACAGATGCTCAATAGGGTTTAGGTCTGGAGATGCTTTGCCAGTCCATCACCTTTACCCTCAGCTTCTTTAGCAAGACAATGGTCGTCTTGGAGGTGTGTTTGGGGGTCATTACCATGTTGGAATACCTCCCTGCGACCCAGTGTTAGGAGAAGATCTATGCCCTCAGCTGTCTTTGGCGCTTATGTGCATGCCTGTGCACATTCGCGCGCACCCGTGGCCCTATTTAGTCTCTCCACGCCGAGCGGCCAGTGCTGTCCGTTCTACAGCATTACCAGTGCCTTTCAGTGACCTCTTTGAGTTTCCTGTTTACCTGTGACCTGCTTGAACTCTGCCTGCACCGACCCCCGGCTTGCCTACGACCACTCTTATGTCTGACCCCTGTGTACCTCCACCTGCCTGCCTGTTAAAGACCCTGCTTGCACTTGACCACCCAATTGCCTGCTCCTCCTGTACTGCTTTGCCCGTATGTTACTGACCCAGCCTGCATCACTACTCTTCAGCCTTGCACAGATTTCTAGAAGACATTACACCATCATCTGTGTCCAATCCAGCCCTCGTACTCCCCTGTGCTCCAGCGCTCCCTGTCTGCTCTGCCAGGGGTTCTGGAACCAGGGCCGTAAGAGAGGTTGCCTACAGCATAAGTCAGACTCTACCACCAGGTACGTGACACCCAGTCTTAGAAGGGAGGGGAAGCTCTGCTTCAGTATGTCACAGTACATGTTGCCATTCATAGTTCCCTCAATGATCTGTAGCTCCCCAGTGCCGGCAGCACTCATGCAGCCCCAGACCATGACACTCCCACCACCATGCTTGACTGTAGGCAAGACACACTTGTCTTTGTACTCCTCACCTGGTTGCCACCACACGCGCTTGACACCATCTGAACCAAATAAGTTTATCTTGGTCTCATCAGAGCACAGGGCACGGTTCCAGTAATCCATGTCCTTAGTCTGCTTGTCTTCAGCAAACTGTTTGCAGGCTTTCTTGTGCATCATCTTTAGAAGAGGCTTCCTTCTGGGATGACAGCCATGCAGACCAATTTGATGCAGTGTGCGGCGTATGGTCTGAGCACTGACAGGCTGACCCCCCACCCCTTTAACCTCTGCGGCAATGTTGGCAGCACGTTTATTTCGCAAAGACAACCTCTGGATCTGACGCTGAGCACGGCACTCAACTTCTTTGGTCGACCATGGCGAGGCGCTATTCTGAGTGGAACCTGTCCTGTTAATCCACTGTATGGCCTTGGCCATTGTGCTGCAGCTCAGTTTCAGGGTCTTGGCAATCTTCTTATAGCCTAGGCCATCTTTATGTAGAGCAACAATTCTTGTTTTCAGTTCCTCAGAGAGTTATTTGCCATGAGGTGCCATGTTGAACTTCCAGTGACCAGTATGAGAGAGTGAGAGTGATAACACCAAATTAAACACACCTGCTCCCCATTCACACCTGAGACCTTGTAACACTAATGAGTCACATGACACCGGGGAGGGAAAATGGCTAATTGGGCCCAGTTTGGACATTTTCACTTAGGGGTGTACTCACTTTTGTTGCCAGTGGTTTAGACATTAATGGCTGTGTGTTGAGTTATTTTGAGGGGACAGCAAATTTACACTGCTATACAAGCTGTACACTCACTACTTTACATTGTAGTAAAGTGTCAGCTCTTCAGTGTTGTCACATGAAAAGATAGAAGAAAATATTTACAAAAATGTGAGGGGTGTACTCACTTTTGTGAGATACTGTGTATGCTAAAGATGGTTTGCACCTAAATGGAAGGGGGTCTGTTGTGCTGGGGGAGAGGTTTATGGGAAGGCTGGAGGAGTATTTAAACTCAGATTGAGGGGGGAGGGTGCATTAGATTATAATGAGGTAGACAGGTCAGACAGGGGTCAGGCCCTATTGGTGGGTGGAATGGGGAAAGATGGGGGGAGGGCTAAGAAAGATGATATAAAGGTTCCCATGTTACAATCAACCATTGGAAATGGTACTGTTTGTGCTAAAATTAACAATATGCAAGATAAATGTGCAAAACGTGACAGTGAATTAAAGTGTTTGTTCACCAATGCCAGGAGTCTGCCAAGCAAAATAGGTGAGCTAGAAGCTCTGGTGCATGAGGAGAACTAGGATTTGATTGGTATAGCTGAATCTTGGCTTCATTCACATGACTGGGCTATTAATATTCCTGGCTATGCTCTCTTTCGGAAAGACAGGGTGAGACGGAAGGGTGGTGGTGTCTGTCTCTATGTGAGAAGTGATCTCAAAGCGAGTGTGAATGAGGACCTAGTTGATGGAGAGTGTGATGAGCCTGAAGCATTATGGGTAGATCTGCATATGGGTGTGCGCACTACAAAGGTTATCATTGGAGTTTCTTATAGACCTCCAGGTGTTAAAGAGGAGGTGGAGACTCTGCTCCTTGCACAGATAGAAAGAGCTGCAAGGGCTGGGACAGTGATAATAATGGGGGATTTTAACTACCCGGAAATTAACTGGAGTAATGGCACTGCTGGGACAGCTAAAGGGCAAAAATGTATAAACCTATTACAGGACAATTTTATGGTCCAGTTTATTGAGGCCCCAACTAGGAATGACGCTTTGCTGGACTTTGTAATCCCAAACCATGCAGAGCTTATTACCAATATTCTTATAAAAGAACATCTGGGTAACGGTGACCATAACATGATTTCATTTAATGTGAGCTGCAAGCAACAAACACAAATGGGAAAGATAAAAACACTTAATTTTAAGAGAGCAAATTTTACAAAGATGAGGGCTGCTCTCCAGGACTGGGAGGGAATATTAGCATCGATGAACACAGAACAGAAATGGGAATTTTTCATAAAAACTGTATGCGAACTCACTGCAAAGTATATTCCCATGGGCAATACGTTTAAAAGGCTAAAAATAAAACCTCTGTGGCTCACGGCCAAAGTTAAAAAGTTATAAAGGATAAGAAAAAAACATTTAAAAAAATATAAAAATGAGGGAACACTATCATCTTTTAAATGTTACAAAGAATATAACAGAATATGTAAAAAGGAAATCAAGGACGCAAACATTCAAAACGAACGATAGATTGCAAAAGATAGCAGGACAAACCCCCAAAAATTCTTCAAATATATTAATAGTAAAAAGGTCAGGTCTGAGCATGTAGGCCCTTTACAAAATAATCTAGAGTGCGTGACTGGGGACAAAGAGAAGGCAAACTTATTAAATACTTTCTTCAGCTCTGTGTATACAAAGGAGCATGGGGGAGCTCATGACACAGCCACAAATGATCCACAATGGCTCAAAAGTGAAATGGTCCAGAAGTATTTAGACAGAATAAAGGTAGATAAAGCACCTGGACCAGATGGCATCCATCCACGGATCCTAAAGGAATTGAGCTCTGTCATTTCAATGCCATTGTTTCTAATATTTAGGGACTCCTTAATGACTGGAATAGTACCACTCGATTGGCGTAGGGCCAATGTGGTGCCCATATTTAAAAAGGGATGAAAGTTTTTACCGAGTAACTAGAGACCTGTTAGTTTAACTTCTATAGCTGGAAAGATACTGGAGAGTTTATTAAAAGACCACATAGATGAGTTCTTGTTAAAAGGAAATATTTTAAGCAACAGACAGCATGGATTCATTAAAGACAGAAATTGTCAAACAAACCTGATTTCTTTTTATGAGGAGGTAAGTAAAACCTTAGACAGAGGGGTGGCTGTGGACGTGGTATACTTGGACAGAGGGGTGGCTGTGGACGTGGTATACTTGGACAGAGGGGTGGCTGTGGACTTGGTATACTTGGACAGAGGGGTGGCTGTGGACGTGGTATACTTGGACAGAGGGGTGGCTGTGGAGGTTCAGGT
>BLSH010482404.1:0-15804 GCA_018402905.1 Glandirana rugosa | reverse complement strand
GTGGAGATCCCCCTCAGATAAGGTGTAAAGGTGTCGAGAATGACACTTCTTTGGAAAGACATAAACCTCTAATGTAAAGAAAAGGAGATCTCCATTTCTCACGGGGGAACAGGAGACACTACTTGAATTACACTTATTGTTGTGGTTCAAGTGATATACCTGGTGAACACATAAATATGTACAACTAGTATAGGGGGAATTAGAGGAGAAGAGTTCTCTCATATTTAAGTCTAGGAGATTAGAAAGGAGTATCGACTCGAGGAGGTACGGAGAAGTCAAAGGGAAGAGACCAAAATCCTTTCTTGTATTAAGAGAGGTATGGACTCCAGAGATAGAGACATTATTTTGCCCCCCTGTACAAATCATTAGTGAGACCTCATCTGGAATATGCAGTTCAGTTTGGGGCACCAGTTCTTAAAAAGGATATCGGGGAACTGGAGAAAGTGCAGAGAAGGGAAACTGAAGAGGCATGGAGGAGCTCAGCTATGAGGAAAGATTAGAGGATCTGAATTTATACTCTCTTGAGAAGAGGAGATTAAGGGGGATATGATCAACATGTATAAATACACAAGTGGTCCATATAGTGAACTTGGTGTTGTTATTCACATTAAGTTCATCACAGAGGACAAGGGGGCACTCTTTACCTCTAGAGGAAAAGAAATGTAATCTCCAAATACAGAAAGGTTTCTTCACAGTAAGAGCTGTGGAAATGTGGAATAGACTCCCCCTAGAGGTGGTTCTGGCCAGCTCAATAGATTGCTTTAAAAAAGGCCTGGATTCTTTCCTTAATGTAAATAATATAACTGGGTGATTACATTTGTAGGTAAAGTTGATCCAGGGAAAATCCGATTGCCTCTCGGGGGAATCAGGAAGGAATTTTTTCCCCACTACAGCAAATTGAATCATTGGCTTTTGCTGAGGCCTATCTGGGAGTTCCTGGTTGCTAAGCAGTCTGAGGCCTACCCAGGACCAGCAGCATCGGAGGGTCGAGGCTTCATGTCAGAAGCCTAACTGAATACTACAAGTTCTATCGGTCAGGGAACTCCTCTAGGTTGGAGGTGAAGGGACAGAGTTCTCACGGAAGACAATCATTCCTGTCGCCAGAGGCAAAGTGTGAACCAGGGTCAGAGGTAAGGGGGAAGCTGTTGCCTACGAGGGACAACGCTCCGGTTATCAGAGGCCACAGTTGAAGTCTGAGAGAGAACCAGAGCAGCCTTTTTCACTAGATGGGGGACAGTGAAAAAGTGGGAAATCTAGCTGGGAACCCAGCAGGGTAGCGGGGTGACACTTGCAAGAGAGCTCAGCAGTTGGGCTGAAGAGCCAGGGAAGGGACCCAGCAAGTTGGCATGGGGACAATCGGGAAATACAGCGGTTGGCTGTGTGAAGCACAAGGGACCCAGTGGCAGAGGGAGTCCAAGAAGTCTTGTTGGGAGACTGTGAGTGTAACCTCGTGAAGCTACAGCAGGAGGCTGTGAGATGGAGGCCAGATCTGCACAACAGGGATTCCAAGTTGGTATGTGCATCAATCTGTGTTGAAGTCCAAAGTTCAAGTTCAGAATACAAAGAAACAGTTCTAATCAGGGAAAGTCAGTTGGAAGACCTGTGGGACTTTATTGTTATATTAAGAGTCAAGTTTAAAGAGTCTCGGAGTCTGCTAAGTGCTGTTGTACCCACCCAAGGGGTGTCCTGGCCCTAACCCTCTCTCCCCAGTTCTTGAAGAGAAAAATAAATCTATTTTGTTCTGCATCATCAAAGTGTCCAACTCGATTCATCTATCTGCACCCTCCAGCAGTGGCTGGTCAGTAGGGGGTGCTTGGGCGCCGCCTCCGTGCTGGAAATGACACTGGGAATGAGGAAAAAAAGTCCGCCCGACCTCCTAAAGGTGGTGCTCGTATATTGATTTTTTTTTTCTTCGGCTCCTGACAGCAAGTAGTGAGCCTATTGGTCAGTCCTAAAAGTGTATGTATGTGCACCAAAGAGGCACACATACTTACACTAATTGGCTGCCCTGAGCCAGTGACTGCCAGTGATTGGCTATGTCATGCTGCGTTAGTTGGGGGCGGGTCGACAGTGGTTGACTCCCCTGACTCGAGGTATCATATTGCTGTGCTGTGTACTGGCTTCGCTACACTACCTGTGTACTGGCTACCTGTGTACTGGCTACAATACCTGTGTACTGGCTACCTGTGTACTGGCTACAATACCTGTGTAATGGCTACCTGTGTACTGGTTACCTGTGTACTGGCTGCCTGTGTACTGGCTGCAATACCTGTGTACTAACTGCAATACTTGCGTACTGGCTACCTGTGTACTGGCTGAAATACCTGTGTACTGGCTACCTGTCACACACCTGATGGTGGAGTCTGTCTTGTGCAGGAAGCAACCACTCTTATGACCCTGGTTCGGGAAACCCTGATAGAGCAGACAGAGGGTTCCAGAGGGGCATGAAGGCTGAACTGGAACACTGATGGTGAGATGGGTCCGTCAGTGGCTCGTGCAACCATAGAGTAGTGAGGCAGGCTGAAGTCAGCAACTGGCTGGCAAGCGGTACAGAAGGAGCAGGCTGAAGAATTGTCAGGCGCAGGCAGGGTCATTATTAGGCAGACAGCGAGGTACAAGGGGTCAGGCAGAAGAGTCGTCGTGGGCAAGCTGGGGGTCGGTGCAGGCGAAAGTCAATCAAGGTCAAAACAAGCCGGGTCACAGGAACAGATCAGGGTACAGATTCAAAGACAGGTAGCTCTCTGGAACACATACTAACGCTGTAGAACAGACAGCACTGGCTGCTGGGTTCCCCAGGCTCAAATAGGCCGTTTGGTGCAGTTTCCGGCGCGTGCACGTGCACACCACCACGGAAACGCCAGAGCAAGGCACCAATGTTGCCTAACATTGCCCCCCCAAGGGGCAGCCTCCGGATGCCTCGCCGGGCACCAGCTTCCAGGCGGTTTCTCTTAAAGGTTTGTATCAACTCGGCAGCATGAATGTTAGACTCCGGCTCCCAAGAATCTTCCTCGGGGCCATAACCTTTCCACTTCACCAAGTACTGGGTTACGTTACCCCTCTTCCGGGAGTCCAGGGTGGCTTCGACCTAGAACTGCTCCTCTCCATTTACAAGCACTGGTTCTGGTGGTCCCTTTTTCTGTCCTGGGAAGGGATCTGGAGGAACTGGTTTAAGTAGAGACACATGGAAAACCGGGTGCACCCGTAAGGACGAAGGTAGGACCAGTTCATATGTCACCCTGTTACTTTCCTTTTTACCGGGAAAGGCCCAACAAATCTGGGTCCCAACTTCCTTGAGGGACAAGCGAGTTTTAAATTTCTGGTGGCCAACCAGACCAAGTCACCCGGCTTAAGTTCCAGCTCTCCCCATCTTTTCTTGTCAAAAGCTTGTTTGGTAAGTTCCGTGGTTCTGGAAAGTGTGTCCTGCAGGAGTTGAGTATTTTCCCTGAAGAAATTTAAAGTTTCCTGTACTGCTGGTACTGTACTTTCAGAAGCCAAGCCAGGTAGAAAGTTGGTGGCCTAGTGGATGGTGTTATTGAAGGCGAATTTGGCCAATTATAATAAGGAGGCCCAGTCATCCTGAGAGAACAAGGAAAATCACCGCAGATATTGTTCCAGGATCTGGTTCGTTCTCTCAGTTTGGCCATTCGTCTGGGGGTGGTAGGCCGAGGACAGCGACAATTCAATTTCCAGTGCTGAACACAGGGCCTTCCAGAATTTGGAGGTAAACTGGACCCCACGATCTGACACAATACTAAGGGGTATCCCGTGAAGTCTGACAATTTCCCAGATGAAGATTTCCGCTGTCTTGGCATCCGTAGGTGTACCCTTCATGGGTAAAAAATGGGCCATCTTGGTCATGCGATCCACAACCACAAAGATGGTAGTAAAGCCCTTGGACGGGGGTAGTTAAACAATGAAGTCCATAACTATCCGGGTCCATGGACGCTCAGGTACAGGTAGTGGATTCAA
Source organism: Glandirana rugosa (assembly GCA_018402905.1). Lineage (NCBI taxonomy): Eukaryota > Metazoa > Chordata > Amphibia > Anura > Ranidae > Glandirana > Glandirana rugosa. The sequence continues at coordinate 11,835 of BLSH010482404.1, read as the reverse complement.
AAGACCCCAAGCCTTGCTTTGTCTGTTTTGCTTTGTGCACAAGTAGCACACATGCTCACATATTTCCGGTAGTCTTCTTCTGCCAGTGGCCACCAGAACGAACGTGAGAGTAGCTCCAAGGTTTTGCAAGCTCCAAAGTGCCCCGCCAACTTGTGGTCGTGGCATAGTTCCAAAACAATGGGGCGTTGCTCTGCCGGAATGAAGATTCGCTGGCCGTATCACCATAGCCCGTCCTTCTCAGACAACTGGAGCCGGTTGAACTGGTAAGGGACTGTCTAATCTGTACCAGCAGGTCCTCCTGGGACAATAGGAAGTTCTGTGACAGAAGGATGGTATCTGGAGGAGCACAGTTGCCGGGATCATTGAACATTCTCGAAAAGGCCTCAGGTTTAACGTTCTTTGACCCTGGCCTGTATGTTAAGTGAAAAAGAAACCTTGAAAAGAAAAGTGCCCAATGAGCTTGACGGGGTTTCAGCCTTTTGGCCGTTCTCAGATATTCAAGGTTCTTATGATCCGTATATATCAAGATAGGGTGTGTAACTCCTTCAAGCAAGTATCGCCATTCTTCGAGTGCCAATTTGATGGCCAAGAGTTCTCTATCCCCTAAGTCATAATTCCTCTCCGGGGGTGATAGTCTCCGGGAGAAGAACGCAACGGGATGGAGCAGAACCTTGGGACCCTGTCTCTGGGAGAGAACTGCCCCCACAGCAATCTCTGAAGCATCCACCTCCAGAATGTAGGGCAAGGCTGGATCAGGATGCTTTAAGATGGGTGCCGCTGTGAACAGGCCTTTAAGAGTCTGGAAAGCTGTTTCTGCCTCAGTGGTCCACTGAAAGCAAGTGTTTTGTTTCGTGAGCTGCGTGATTGGAGCAATGATGGCCGAGAACCACTTTATAAATTTTTTATAAAAGTTTGCAAAGCCCACGAAACGTTGGACCCCTTTCTTGTCTGTAGGTGCCGGCCAATCAAGAATAGTAGAGATCTTCTGGGGGTCCATTGTGATACCAGTCACAGAAAGGACTAGACCCAGGAAGTTAATGCTGGTTTACTCAAAAGTGCACTTCTCCGCTTTGGCATAGAGCCTATGCTTTAGGAGACGGCTCAAGACCTTGATGACATGCAGACTGTGTTCCTCAAGGGAGGGAGAAAAGATCAAGATGTCGACTAAGTATATGATCATGAACAGATCTAGAAGTCCCGGAAGACACCATTCAAGTGCTGGAACGTAGCGGGCATTGCACAGACCGAATGGCATAACCAGATACTTGTAATGCCCAAAGCGAGTACGGAAGGCAGTTTTCCACTCATTGCCTTCTCGAATGTGGACTAGATTGTAGGCCCCCCGTAAACCAAGTTTGGAGAAGATGATGGCAGATCCCAGTGTTTGAAACAGTTCAGGAACCAGAGGTAAGGGATAGAGGTTCTTGACCGGTTTAATTCCTGGTAGTCTATACAGTGGCGTAGAGAATGGTCCTTTTTCTCTACGAAAAATATGTCCGCCCCTGCAGGGGACCTGGAAGGTCGGATGAATCCCTTTTCTAGATTGTCGTCTAGATAGGCCTTGAGGGCCGCCAATTCAAGTTCTGACAGAGGATAAATCCTTCCAAAGGGCACTTCAGCTCCAGGTAACAGCTCAATTGGACAGTCATAAGGATGGTGAGGTGGGAGTTTCTCAGCCCCCTTTTTACTGAATACGTCCAGGTATCCATGGTAGGCAGATGGAACAGTTAGACGGGTTTCAGGATCAGAGTCCATGTCCAGACAGCCCAACGTGGGAGCAACTTCCTTGATCCGTTTTAGGCAATGCTGCCCGCAATATGGGGATCGGAACTTAATAGTCCCGGCGATCCAGTCTGTATCAGGGCTATGTGCCTGGAGCCAGGGCAGGCCCAGAATGATGGGAAACAGGGGGGATGCTATGGCATCCAACTTATGGATCTTCGGCCAAAGGGGAATTTGTTGGGAAGCCGCAAAGTTCTCATCTATAAAGCAGTTACACGCTCCAGAGTCAATTATAGCTGCCACTTGAATAATCTTTCCTGGAAGCTGCAGGGAAAGAGAAAGTACAAGGTGAGAGAAACTGGACATATCACTGATGGAGGCTGATACACACTTACCGTGTTTAGCGGGGCAGGATCTCTCCCCGCAATACAAGCACAAGTTCAGTGCAAACCTCAGATGTCTCTCTTCAGGGTTAAGAGACGGACGTAGGAGCCCTGTTTGCATGGGCTCAGAGGTATCCGGAGGAGAGGAGGAGGAGGTTGCAGAGGCAAAGGGAGTTGGTCTAGGGTAGACAAGGACTCGGAGTAACATCCAGGTGGGACATGAGGATCCCGGAGCCCTTTCAGCACGGCACTCACGGAGACGCTGATCAATCTGTATTGCCAGGTTGATAAGGGCATCCAGTGTTAAAGGTACCCCCACATGGGCCAGCTCATCCTTGAGGGGTTCAGATAGTCCAAGGCGGAACTGATAACATAGTGTGGCGTCGTTGCACGCTGTATCGGCACCCCAATGCCTAAACTCCGCTATGTAATCCTCCGCGCAGCGGCGGCCTTGCTGAATGGCGTGTAGTGCAGCTTCCGCCGTGGCCACCTGGTGGGGGTCTTCATACAACCGAGCCATGGCTTGAAAGAACAGGGCCACGGTAGAGACCTCTGGGGCTCTCTGCTCCCACAGGCGGTGGGCTCATGCTTGGGGCTCTTCCTGTAACAAGGAGATGACCAGCGCCACCTTTGTAGCTTCTAGTGAAAAAGTGCGGGGCTGGAGGCCAAAATAAAGCTCGCAGGCGTTACAGAAGGCCCAGAACTTGCGACGGTCCCCAGAAAACTTATCCGGTAGGGGGACCTTGGGCACCGATGGTAGGGCCACAATAATGCGTCCAGCAGCCTGGGCGCCTCCAGGAGCCGTTGGTGCTGAGAGCTCCTGAACCCGTTCTTCCAGCTGGGTGTAGCCGTCTTGGAGGCTTTTATCTGCCTGTGTCAGGCCGGCACACACAGTTCATTCATAGCAGAGGGTGCTCCCTGCGCAGACTCAGACATGGCTGTCCGTTGCTGTCACGCACCTGATGGTGGAGTCTGTCTTGTGCAGGAAGCAACCACTCTTACGACCCTGGTTTGGTAACCCCTGATAGAGCAGACAGAGGGTTCCAGAGCACAGAGGGGCACGAGGACTGGACTGGAACCATGATGGTGAGATGGGTCCATCAGTGGCTCGCGTAACCGTAGAGTAGTGAGGCAGACTGAAGTCGGCAACTGGCTGGTAAGCGATACAGAAGGAGCAGGCTGAAGAATCGTCAGGCGCAGGCAGGGTCGTTAACAGGCAGGTAGTGAGGTAAAAGGGGTCAGGCAGAAGAGTCGTCGTGGGCAAGCTGGGGGTTGGTGCAGGGGGAAGTCAATCAAGGTCAAAACAAGCCGGGTCAAAGGAACAGATCAGGATACAGATTCAAAGACAGGTAGCTCTCCGGAACACACACTAACACTGTAGAATGGACAGCACTGGCTGCTGGGTTCCCCAGGCTCAAATAGGCGGTTTGGTGCCGTTTCTGGCACGCGCGAACACGCACAGATGCATGCGAACGCACACAGGCGTGCACACCACTGCCGAAACGCCAGATAAAGGCACCAATGTCTCCTAACAGTACCTGTGTACTGGCTACCTGTGTACTGACTGAAATACCTGTGTACTGGCTACCTGTGTACTGGCTGCAATACCTGTGTACTGGCTGCAATACCTGTGTACTGGCTACCTGTGTACTGGCTGCAATACCTGTGTACTGGCTACCTGTGTACTGGCTACAATACATCTGTACTGGCTGCAATACCTGTGTACTGGCTACAATACCTGTGTACTTGACATAATACCTGTGTACTGGCTACCTGTGTACTGGCTGCAATATCTGTGTACTGGCTGTATACTGTGCTATTGGCTGCAATACCAGTGTACCGGCTGCAATACCTGTGTACTGGCTGCAAAACCTGTGTACCGGCTGCATACTGTGATACTGGCTGTATTTTGTGATACTGGCTGCAATACCTGTGTACTGGCTGCAATACCTGTGTACTGACTGCATACTGTGTTACTGGCTGCAATATACCCCACCTGTGATGCTGAGCTGTATACTGTGTCCTGTGATGCTGAGCTGTATACTCTGTCCTGTGATACTGAGCTGTATACTGTTATACTGGCTGCAATAGCTGTGTACTGACTGCAATACCTGTGTATTGGCTGCAATACCTGTGTACTGGCTACATACTGTGTTACTGGCTGCAATACATGTGTACCAGCTACAATACCTGAGTACCAGCTGCAATACCTGTGTACTGGCTGCAATACCTGTATACTGGCTGCATACTGTGTTACTGGCTGCAATATACCCTCCCTATGATGCTGAGCTGTATACTGTGTCCTGTGATGCTGAGCTGTATACTCCTGACACAATATGTGGCATACAGGGGACAGAGTGGGTGGATTATATAAGGGGTGGGGCTTATGAGAAGTAGGAGGGGTCAAAAAGTAAGGGCGGGGCCTGGCACCCATCCTAAAAATTCACCAGCCGCCACTGGCACCCACTATGCCTAGTAACCCACACTGTGAGGATGGATGTCAGCTCCCCCTGACCCTGAAGTTCACCATCAGCCCTTCAGAGGTTGGGGCCATGGCTACACTAGTTAGTAGAAGGGGTGGTGGATCCACTGGAGATTGCTACGACTCCACACAGTGTGCTGGCTTTAGGAGGCTAAGCTTATTTATCTTCCTCTTAGTTGGGCAGCTAGCCCGATAATGGTCCATTTTACTGCAGCCAAACCATCTACTTCCTGCAATAGCCCTTGAGGCCCACAGTGGGGGAGCAGAAATATGTGGGGGTGATGACCATGGGGCCAGTGCTGATACAAGGCCTAGTGAGGATGTGGAAGCATTTATAGTGAGAAGGAAGAGGATACAGTCAGCCTGTGGTGCCTCGGCAGCCATTTTCTTCCACTAAGAATTAATCGTAGGGGTCCCACCCCCTAACGCTTTTATCTTCATCCAGGGGCTGGTTTTCATTCTCACACCCACAGTCAAATGTCGGAGGGGTGTTTGTATTGTTCCTGTAAAATAAATACAATGATTTGTTCTGGGGAGATCTCATTCTCCTTTTTCAACCACTGACAATGCGCTAGAGATATTTTGCATTATGAAATAGTTCTTACGGAGACAGAGTGTGCTCCATACCTGGACACAATAGACCTCTGCAGATACCATATAATAGTCCATCACTGCCCTTCTGATGTTCTTATAGCCTCTCTTCTTCACAGGGTGCAGCATTTGGCAGGCCTCAGCAGCTCCTCTATCCTGCAGTCCCACCAAATGGCAGCTCCAGACCATGGATGGCATCTCCAGCAACCCAAAAGCCCTAGAAGAATCCTTCCACATGTCTCATATTTCCTTGGAATGGTGTGAAGGCACCGAGGGAAAGCCCTAGTAGGGCCTCCTTTAGTGCAGGGGCTGGCACAGGGGCAGTTGCACAGTTCTTTGCAGTTTCCAACCTTTGCTGCCTATTTTGGCGCTTTTTGATAGCCTACCACTTCTTGCCTAAGGTGGTTTCAGGTCCAAAGATGTCCATCTGATTCTTGTACCAGTGAACTCATGGGCTGCTACTGGCAAAACTGGGGAGCTCTGGCACATCTCCCCTGGGTCAAAGCTGAACAATGTCACTGCCTGATAGATAGAAAATTGATCCGGAAGGCCGCACTCAATTCCAATGCTTTATTAAGGGTCCATGCAAACAGAACAAAGCACGTGCTTCGTTTTGTTTGCATGGGCCCGTAATAAAGCATTGGAATTGAGTGTGGCCTTCCGGATCAATTTTGTATCTATTAGTGCATCAGCATACTTGGCCAGCACCTCAGAGGGATTGGGAACCACCCCCACCTATGTGTATGCCTTGAGCGGTCTTCCCCTTCACAATGTCACTGCCTGACTCTTCCTACTAGCCAACATCCTTTAGCAGCTTGACCAGCTGTTCCTTGGTAAGTTCATTGCAGCTGACATAAAACTCCCTGACCTCCTCCCTACAGGCATGATATTCTGGGGCTCCATATGTGTCCATGGTGAATATTTGACATCTCATGTGCTCTTATTCCACCATTTTAGGATGCACTGGGAATGCAGATGGAGCAGAATTATAGTATAGCAAAGGATAGTCCAGAGACCAAGAAGCAGCAACTCAGGGCACAGCAAAGGGTAGGCAACAATAAGGTATAATAGGGACCAACAGTAAAGACCAAGTTCAGCAATCACAGGGCAACCATTCACAGGTCAGGAGTTCACCAGGCAAAAATCAAAGGACAGCAAAGTCAGCAAATAAAAGACAGAAGTTGACAGGGTGGCAGTTCACAGGGTAACTGACAGTCATGGAGAATCCAAAAGCAGGTGGAGGGTCAGAGTGGGCTCAGGAGACTCCGGGAGGGGCAGGGGAGTAGGTCCTGTGCACCTGGCAATAGCTCGCCATTCACACAGGCAGCACAGCAGTGCAAGGACCAAGAGGACACAGATCCCCCTCACTAAGCCTTAGCTAAGGCATTATCCCATGGCTGAGAAATCTGGTTGTCAGGAACAAGTGTGACCAGAAATGTGTGGACTGCCACAGAGATCACCAGGCACAAGTAACGATTAAAATAATATAATTCATTTAAAAATAAGTGAATAACATAAATGTAAATGCACCTCCAATATACCAAAACATAACAAAGCCAGGGTCATACACGGGAGCTCAAGCAGAGGGAGCTGGGAGAAAGACAGGACAACAAGAGGTTAACAAGAGATGGAGAGAGCAGGCAGGAAGGGATCAGGCTGCAGGGTCAGGGTCCAGGAACAGGATGCAGGAACTCAGGTCAGGGGCACATGGAGACAGAACACCAAGGCAACAGGATAAGCACAGGCAGGGTTTAAATATACTTCCTGCAATGAGCATCAGGTGATGACTGATTGCATGAGATGATATGAGCTTCTGGCCGCTGAGAGACACCGGCTGGTGGCCACAGGAACTGCAGCCTACAGATCTGGGAGCCACAATGCCACTATCAGGTGAACCCTTTCCTGACACTGGAGCTTGGTGTAGGGTTTCCCTGGTAACAAGCTCTGCCCCCTTCTGGCAAAGTCATGTCAGGATTGCAGTCAGGCTAAGTCTCTGGTGGGCACTGCCATAGTATAGGAAGGGGCGTGCACTGAGCCCACTAGGACTCTGACACCTGGGGGAGGAAATGTCCATTCGGTGTGTGGTGAATCCACATTCAGGTCACAGCGGGGGGGGGGTTAGATTTCCCCATTACTTGAAAACAGGTGGCATGAGGTGGTGGGATCTGTGAGTGGAGGCACTGGGGAGAATGGTGGCTCTGAGTGGCATGTCTCACGGCATGTAAATGGGTGGTATAGTGGGAGAGGTGCGGGGAGACCAGAGTACCCATGACAAAAATGTAATTACAAAATGGATTAGAAAGCAATTCTATGTTTTACATTTTTTTAATACAGTTTTCCTCAGGGATAGAAGGTGGGGAGGCTGCCATGTCCCTACATCACTTCCTCCACACTCAACTGAACAATAATCTCCTCTCCAGGGATATACAACAGAGGAGGACGTGGGAGGACGTGGGATGAGTGCAATGAGGAGTCATTGGATATCTGAAACTCTTATTGGATGGGATGATGAACGGGAGCATAGATGGAACTCTAGAGGTCCCATCAGTAATGAAGATTCCATGAACTTATTTATGCAGAGACATTTCTCTACCTATGACTGGTAGGTGTAGAATATACAATACTTTACATACCACCTAAATTATGTGTCCATTCATAATCTTCAGAAGACATGTTCAGGACAGATGTGGGATGACCTGAAAGGAGAAGATCAGTTAGAATTCTATTTCTATACAAAATATACATTTTTCCTTTTAATTTTTTACACTTAATAGCCTTCAATAATATGCAGTATAAAAGCTAATTTCCATGTTATAATTATATGGACAGTATTTGTAATAAGGATAAAAGTCAGAATGTGAGCAACCAATCATCTGAAATACAACTGACCCTAGCCGAATGACCCAGAACACTTCCAGGGGCAGATCATTCCTCTACAATCTCTGTGATGGAAGGTCACCCCTTCCTCCTGACATCACTCCACTCAGGATGACCCAGAATCTTCCAGGGACAGATCATTCCTCTACAATCTCTGTGATGGAATGTTACCCCTTCCTCCTGACACCGCTCCACTCAGGGTGACCCAGAATCTTCCAGGGGCAGATCATTCCTCTACAATCTCTGCAATGGAAGGTCACCCCTTCCTTATGACACCGCTCTGCTCAGGGTGACCCAGAACACTTCCAGGGTCAGATCATTCCTCTACAATCTCTGTGATGGAAGGTCACCCCTTCCTTATGACACCGCTCTGCTCAGGGTGTCCCTTCCTTATGACACTGCTCTGCTCAGGGTGACCCAGAACACTTCCAGGGTCAGATCATTCCTCTACAATCTCTGTGATGGAAAGTCACCCCTTCCTTATGACATTGCTCTGCTCAGGGTGAACCAGAACTCTTCCAGGGTCAGATCATTCCTCTACAATCTATGTGATGGAAGGTCACCCCTTCCTTATGACACCACTCCACTCAGGGTGACCCAGAACCCTTCCAGGGGCAGATCATTCCTCTACAATCTCTGTGATGGGATATCACCCCTTCCCTGGGGCGGACATACAGGGGTTGCTGGAGTCGCCATGGCGACTGGGCCCCATGCTGCAGGGGGCCTGTGTGGCTCCCTGTATGCATAGATAGAAGGGGCGGCTGAGACGGAGCTCCTCCATTCTTCCCGGCATTGCGGGGAGCTGCTCTCACTGTTTAGATTGAACCTGAAAGCAGTGTGTATGCTGCTGTGCTCTTTGTCTCCCCCTACATGCAGTATCCAGCAGGAAGAGAGGTAAGGCCTCATACACACAGGCGTATTGAAAAAACAAGCAATAACGTCAGGACCAGCGCCAGGAAAAAATCGGCGTTAACGTGATTTTATCAGCGTTATGCATTGACGTCAATGCACGTTTTTCCGCGCTAGCTTTCTGCGGCGTTTTTCTGCCTCTATTCAAAATCAGTGGTTCCCTATGGGAGCCCATTGATGTGAATAGAAGTCGCACCAGAAGATGGATCATGATCATCTGACTTGCGGCGCGATTTGTGTGCTGAGGATCTTGAAGGGGAACCCCCCGCAAAAATGTGCGTGGGGTTTCCCCCCAAGAGGTACCAGGCTATTCGATTTGGCATGGATTTTAAGAGGAACCCCCACGCCAAAAAAACAGCATAGGGTCCCCCCAAAATCCATACCAGACCCTTATCCAAGCACGCGGCCTGGCAGGCAAGGAAAGTGGGTGAGGACAAGCAAGCGCCCCCCCCCCCGGACCATACCAGGCCGCATGCCCTCAACATGGGGAGTATGGGTGCTTTGGGGCAGAGGGGGCTCCGTGCCCCCACCCCAAAGCACCTTGTCTCCATGTTGATGAGGACAAGGGCCTCTTCCCGACAACCCTTGCCGGTGGTTGTCCGGGTCTGCTGGCGGGGAGCTTATTGGAATCTGGAAGCCCCCTTTAACAAGGGGGCCCCCAAATCCCGGCCCCCCACCCTACATTGTACCCCTACCCATTCACCTGAAAAAAAGTGTGAAAAAATAACCACTACACAGCTTTTTAAAATATTTTATTAAATCAGCTCCGGCATCTTCTCCCCTCTCCACCTCTTCTGTCTTCTGCTCTTTTGCTGCTGTCCTTCTTCCCATGTTGACACAACGCAATCTCCTGGACTTATGCTGTGTGCGCGTTCTTCATCAGTTATACAGGCATGGGGCGGGGCCATCCGCTGATGGCACACGGAGGCCCCGTCCCCTTTTGCCATCGCATTCCGAGGCATAATAGGAAATGATGTCATAAGGCGGCAAGAGCCTCTTCCCGACAACCCTGGCCGTTGGTTGTCGGGGTCTGCGGGCGGAGTCTTATCGGAATCTGGAAGCCCCCCAGATGCCGGCCCCCCACCCTATGTGAATGAGTATGGGGTACATCGTACCCCTACCCATTTACCTGAAAAGAAAGTGTACAAAAAAACACTACACAGCTCTTTAAAATATTTTATTAAATCAGCTTCAGCTCTTCTCCCCTCTCTTTACCCTCTCTGTAGTCTTCTTTCTTCGGCTCTTTCGCAGGGTCTTCTGTCTTCTGAGAGGTCTTCTGCGAAGCTTCTGTCTTCTGAGGGATCTTCTGTCTTCTGCTCTTTTGCTGCTGTCTCCTCGGCTAACTTCTCCCTCTTCTCTTCTTTTCTGGAGATGTTGACTCGTTGCTCTCTCCCACTCGAATGTCGGGTCTGGGCTGCGCCGTTGCCTTATATTGGCATGGGCGGGGCCACCCGCTGACGTCATCCTGAGCCCCCACCCCCTTATGACTTCACATCCTGGGATGGGGCATCACATCACAGAGCCCCCTTGTCCCAAAGCACCCATACTCCCCATGTTGAGGGCATGCGGCCTGGTATGGTCCAGGAGGGGGGCGCTCACTCCCTCGTCCCCACCCTCTTTCCTGGCCTGCCAGGCTGTGATAAGGGTCTGGTATTAATTTTGGGGGGGACCCTACGCCATTTTTCGGCGTGGGGGTTCCTCTTAAAATCCATGCCTGATCGAAGAGCCTGGTACCTCTTGGGGGGAACCCCCGCAAATTTTTGAGGGGGGGTTCCCCTTCAAGATCCTCAGCACACAAGTCGCGCCGCAAGTCGGATCATCATGATCCGACTTCTGGTGCAACTTCTATTCAAATCAATGGGCTCCCATAGGGAACCATTGATTTTGAATAGAACGCCTGACAAGGCTTAACGCTGTGCATACAAAGTTAAGTCACGTTACTGAGTTTTTTGCCAGCTCAGCGCCAAAAACACCTGTGCATGTATGTGTATGTGTGTGTGCATGCATGTATGTGTGTGTGTGTGTGTGTGTGTGTGCATGCATGTATTTGTGTGTGCATGCATGTATGTGTATGTGTGTGTGCATGCATGTATGTGTATGTGTGTGTGCATGCATGTATGTGTGTGTGCATGCATGTATGTGTGTGTGTGTGCGTGCATGCATGTGTGTGTGTGCATGCATGTATGTGTGTGTGTGCATGCATGCATGTGTGTGTGTGAATGCATGTATGTGTATGTGCATACTTGTATGTGTGTGTTTGTGTGTGCATGCATGTATGTGTGTGTGCATGCATGTTTGTGTATGTGTGCGTGCATGTATGTGTGTGTATGCATGTATGAGTATGTGTGTGTGAATGCATGCATGTGCGTGTGTGTGCATGCATTTATGTGTATGTGTGTGTGCATGCATGTATGTGTGTGTGTGCAATACTAATATGGGGGTACTCACCGTCCAGCTCATTGTCCTCTATGGAGAGCGAGGTGGAAACACAATACATGATATCACCCTACAATACTGAAATGGGGGTACTCACCTTCCATCTCATTGTCCTCTATGGAGAGTGAGGAGGACACACACAATACATGATGTCACCCTACAATACTGAAATGGGGGTACTCACCCTCCATCTCATTGTCCTCTATGGAGAGTGAGGAGGACACACACAATACATGATATCACCCTACAATACTGAAATTGGGGTACTCACCCTCCATCTCATTGTCCACTATGGAGAGTGAGGAGGACACACACAATACATGATATCACCCTACAATACTGAAATGGGGGTACTCACCCTCCATCTCATTGTCCTTTATGGAGAGTGAGGTGGTCACACACAATACATGATATCACCCTACAATACTGAAATGG
>BLSH010482402.1:159555-170833 GCA_018402905.1 Glandirana rugosa | reverse complement strand
TCTGCGAGCGGCCCGTCACACGGGGGCGGAGCCTGGTGGGAAATTCAAAAAGTGAAACACATAGTATACATACAGTACACTGTAATCTGTAAGATTACATTACTGTATGAAGTCATTTCACATCCCCTTTGTCCCTAGTGGTTTGCCCAGTGCCCTGCATGCAGTTTTATATTATAAATGTCATTCTTTCTGTCTGGAAACTTGAGAATGTCCATGGCAACCAAAAAGTGTCCATTTACGTCAAAAGTGAGCGATACTGATTATGGGGAAATTTATCATCAGACACTGAAAGTGACGACAGCGACAATTCTGCAACTGAGCAAATTTCTGTGTTTTTGGTTTGGTTACATTATTGAATAAATGTTATTACTATTAAGTTATTATATTATAATATATGATTTCATGTTTCAAACTTTATCATACCCGAGATGTCTACTAGACTCTTGTTTGGACAGATTTAAGTGAGTTAATCCTAATAATTACAAGCCTACAATATAAAACACCACATTTCCATGCAAAATAATGTACCGCTTTCAGTGCCAAAAATCTGAAATGATCATACTGCCAGGGAGGTTAAGTGGCCAGTAAGCAAGCGGTTAAATATCCCATAATGTGAAGACATTTTCTAGTTTCAAATTCAAAGTAAAGCCAGTTTCACTATATCTCATCTATAGCTGAAATCCAGGCAGATATTAGTATACACTAAATACAGTAAGCCTGTTGCATTATAACACCATTACATGTATTTTAAATGTGGCTATTCAAAATACCTGCATCTGTTTTTATATCAGCTTTACGTAATGTTCTGTACAGCAACACTTAGAATAGGAGAAGAAAAGGTAGCTCTTATTTTATTGGTATTTTTAAATGCTGATAGCATAGGTCAACAGAGATCATAACAGCGTTTCAGCACAATATATCTTCCAAAACAACAGGCAACTATACTAGTAGATTACAAACATATGAACAGTAGGAATGATGAGAAACAAGCTTTAAGCCTTGATAGACTTCAGGCAGGGGGGGAGGGGAAAAGGAGAAAGAAAAAGGTGGGGGAAAGGGGGGATGTGGCAAGCAAGTGGTATTCATATGATGGTAATGCAATGTCTCCAGGTTCCCAGAAAGGTCTGTTAGAAAGTTTTTCTTGGTAAATGCAGTTGCGATCTGGTAAGCCTTTAACTCCCTGTTGCTATGGCTTCCTTCATGTCCAGCTAGCCTCTGGTAGATCCAATCATAAAGAATGTACATGGGTCCTGTATTGTTAGGTGCTGTTGAAGTGGAGGGAGGGTGATCACCGGCAAAAGTAATGGCTTCCTTTGGCTCCTTCCTTCCTCAGTTGTGTAGTGAGCCTCTCATGCTTAGGGTGGCTGCCTTAGTTTCGAAAGTTGAATTTCAGTACCAGGAGTACTTGGTCTCAGCTTAAGATAGGTGTGCTAGGTGATGTAGGGTCGAGAGGTTGTCGTCTGAAAGCAGTGAGAGATTGGGGGTAGAAGGCTTAATTAATGGTAGGATCGTCCAACAGGTGAGATGCCTTATCTGGTAGGATTCTCTTAATGTAGATGTTCCATTTACGGCGGAAATGTAGTGATTGTGATTGATGTGACATGACCAGTTCTAGTTTTTCCATGCAAATTAAGTTTAGCAGGACAGTTTTGACATCCATGATAGTGGGGGCAAAAGAAGAGGCCCAGTGCTTGAGGATAACTCTTCTGGCTATCAAGTAACATGTGGCCAGCTGGAGTTTGGTGTGCTGCAAAGCTTTGGTTTGTGTCTTTGGCTGGTCAGGTAATGAGGTGTCTAGATATCCAAAAAGTAGGGCATATATTTTCCTGTGTGGTTGAAGGCCTGTTACTGCAGTGACTAGTGTTTCTGTTTGGTCCCAGAAGTTTGAGATGAGGGGACAGGACCATAACATATGTAGCAATGTGGGTTTTTGCGATTTGCACCAGGGGCAGTGTTGGCAGTCCATGGGTTGTAGATGTCTCAAATGTGGTATTATGCCCTGTGCATAATTTTATATTGTTGCTCACGCCAGAATTAATTTGCGAGGTAGGTCCGGGTGGTATTTTATCCTTTTAGAATATGCTGGAGTGCTTCTGGAGATTGCAGATCTTTGTTCCATGAGTTTGCAGAGGTGTTGTGCAGAGGTGTCCCCAGTAGAGAATTTAAAGGTTTGTACAAGCTGGAGATGTTATGGCTCTGGGAGTTCACAAAGGAGTCTATAAGAGAATGTGTAAATCTTAGTGCTCTTGAGGGGCATGTCTTGCGTACAAAGCTGATGGCTTTTTGGATGTACAGGAAGTGGCTGGGAGGAAGGTTGAATTTCTGAGCTAGTATAGAAAATTGGAGGGCAACCCCTGTAGAGGTATCAACAAGTTGAGAGAATTGGGTTAGCCCCAATGAAGCCCATTTGGTGAAGACCGCATGTTGCTGTGCCTGTGGGAACAGAGGGTGATTGAGGATAAGTAGATGCTGGGATAGCTGCAGATGTACTCGCAGCTTTTTCCTAACTTCTCTCCAAGCCAGTACCGTATCCTGAATGAGAAGATTGTGTTTTAGGAGGGGGGGGGGGATCTGATCCCACAGTGCAGCAAGGCTGGTAAGCTAGCTTGGTGTACCATTTTGGATTCTAGCTTAAAATTTGAGTGACTTGATGTGCGTGTTATCCAATCCAGACCCACTCTCAAGAGGCAAGCAAGGTTGTACAGGCGAATATTTAGTAGGTTGACCACCGCCTATATGTTTAGGAAGGCACAGTTTGTGAATGGAGATCCTGGGTTTGCGATTATTCCATATAAAGGCGTTTACCACTTTGTGTAATTTCTGGATATCTATATGTTTCATGAGTAGGGGAATGGTTTGGAGTGGATACAGGAGATTGGGGAAGCTCACCATCTAAAAGAGGTGAAAGCGCCAAATAGGGACAGTGGAAGCTTGGATCAGATTTCCAGTTCCATTATAATTTTCCATATGATAGGGGAAAAGTTTAGGTGGTATAGGGAGGAAGGCACATTCCCTATTTTAATCCCTAGGTAGGTGATGTGGCTTTTTGCAATTTTGAAGATTGAATTTGTGGCCCATGTGGGTTGGGAAGCCTGGAATAGAGGTAAGATTTCGCTCTTTGAGAAGTTGATTCTCAAGCCCAAGCATTTCCTGAATTGTGTGAAGGTGTATTGAATATGTAACATGTCTTCCTATGGATTTGATGTAAAAATGAGTATGTCATCGGCGAATAAGGTCATTCTCAATTCCGTTTTGCCTATCGTAACCCCATGCAGTTTTGGATGTGATAATAAATGGCATGATGGAGGCTCTAGGGCAAGGTTAAATAACAATGGTGAGAGGAGACACCCTTGTCGTGTGCCGTGGTGTAGTGAGATTTTGTAGGAGATTAGGCCTGCCAAAACAACATTCGCTGATGGGGCTGAATACATTGTGGATATCAGGTGTAAGAAGGGACCGGTAAATCCAAATCTTGAAAGGACCAGCCTCAGCCACTGGAAACTGACATTGTTGAAAGCCTTTTCGGTGTCTAGAGGGATTATGGCAGCTTCCGTGGCTGGGCTGGCCCTTGCATACTCTAGCGTTGCCAGCACATTCCTGATGTTGGAGGTGGCCAATCGTCCCTGAGTGATGCCTGCTTGCGGGGAATGTATGAGGCCTGTATGAGGGGTTGTGGCGAGCGAACCCTGTGAGTTTTTCAGGGCAATTATACGAGAAGGGGCCCTTACATAATCAAGACAATAATTTGCCGGCCTTGTTGCCGTATTTGTGGTATTAGAGATCTAAAACGAATTGGTGCATTTTTTCCTGTGCCTCTGCCCACGAATCAAAGCGGATTTTTGCAATCCGCCAAGCCTCCCTATTTTCTGGGGAGTTTCAGTGATAGAGCGATGCTTGGGCCGAGCGCAAAGCATTGCTGGCATCGATACCTTCCCTGGTAACTCTCTTTTTGTAGGCAGGAGAGTAGGAAATAATTTTGCCCGAAGCACTGCTTACCCTCCCATAGTAGGTTTGGGTTAGTGACATGTTCAGAGTTATTGGTTAAGTATTCTGACCAGGTTTCCTTGATGATATTTTGTAGGGTTAGATCATGGGCTAGATATCATGAGCTTTTGGTGTCAAGTCCCTTTAATTCTACTGATGCTGGAGCATGGTCGGAGATTGCTATTTCATGAACTAAAGGATTGTTGGTGAGTTCTGTGAGTGTTGGATTTGCAAAAATGTAATCTATCCTAGACAGGGTGTTATGGGGGGGGGGGGGAAGTGAATTCTCTTCCAATATGGTTGGTCTTTCTCCATAGGTCAATTAGGTTCAGGCATTCTGTGAAGCATGCCAGCAACGGGTGTGGGGGGGCTGGGCCCAGGGGGAGTATGTAGTTTGATCTATTTTCTGGGGGGTTTAGGGTCTGATTGAAGTCGCCTCTTACCAACAGTGGTAAGTGGATATATGGGGCAAGGAGGGATGTAAGGTGTTGAAAGGATGATTTAGAGGGAGTGTTGGGGGCATATATATTTGATATAGCCCATTCTTTTGCTCCAGTTTTGAGTGTGACAATGAGAGAGCATCCCTTTTCATCTGCCTGGACTGAAGTTACCTCGCAGGGGGATTGTTTGTGGATGAGAATTATGACTCCTGGTTTCCCTTTTGCAGCTGGGGAGCCTAATACCTATCATATCCACAATTTACACATATGGGGAAATTCTGCTGTGGACAAATGGGTCTCCTGGAATAGTGCTATGTCTGCTTTTAGGCATTTGAGGTGGCGTAGCACCGCCATCCTTTTATGTGGGGAGCTTAGGCCTTTTACGTTCCAAGTGACAGCTTTCATAGATCGAAAGCAGAAGAGGGGGGTTTGTCTTTCAGTGATATGAGTCTAGTAAGGTGGGAACTGGAGGAAGGAGTGCTTTTCATACTTGGCATGTCTAGCATTTTGACGTCAGATGGAGGGTGCTTGCATGTTGAGAGGGGAGGGTAAGGCGGAGATGCGACCCAACTGGGGTCAACTAAGGATAAAAAAACATACATACCCAGTGGAGCCTGGACTTCACTTTTTTCACATGTGTTGTATCAACTCCATCGGACAGCGTTACCGGGAAGATTATTCCCCACAGATAATGGGAATGCTGTGTCTCTCAAAGTGTCCTCTGCCAGAGAGATAAGGGTGGGGATTTTGCCCCTTTAAGATGATCTAGGCGATGAGGTGTTCTCCCCACAGTAAGGTTATAGATAAATGCCATGAGAACCTGATGAACACAAAAGGAAAAGAAAAAAACAAAAACCAAAGAAATAACAGGTTAATCTGGATAGTCCATTTTAACTGCAACAGCTGCCTTGTGGTGGAATTAGCAGGCTGGGATGGGCACAGGAAAGGTAAAGTGGTAGCAGTCACCGCATTAGTTACAAACCAGAGCCCTGATGGAGATGTCAGTCAATAGGGAAAACTGAAACTTGATTAAACCTGGCCTAATAAGTCGGAACATCGGATGCTTTTAGGAGGGTCTTTTCTCTGGCTGCGCTGATCCCTGGTGCTGGTACGTGCATCAGAGCAGGAGTACTGGAGACTTCCATAGGGATATGTAGGTAGGATTGTGTGTTGTGGGAAACCTCATATGGATGTAAGAACGATTTCTGCTCTCCTGATGGGTTAGTGAAGCGTAGAACCGCTGGGTAGGCCAGGGTAAATTTAACCCATTCTGGTAAAGAGCTTGGCAAATAAGCTGGAAGGCTTTCCTTCTATGGGAGACTTACCTGGGAGTAATTAACAAACAATAAGATTTTGTGATCATCAATTTGCAATGACTTGGAGTTGCGGTACGACTTGAGGATATTCACCCTGTCCATATAGTTCAGGCATCAGACTATGGCGGGCGATGTTAGGTGTTGAAAGGATGATTTAGAGGCAGTGTTGGGGCATATATATTTGATATAGCCCATTCTTTTGACTTGAGGATATTTACCCTGTCCATATAGTTCAGGCATCAGACTATGGCGGGGCGAGGAGTGCGCCTGTCCTTGGAGGGAGCACCTAGGAGGTGGGCTCTTTTGACTATGCATGGTGTGGTGATACCCACTGCATTAGGAATGTGTTTGTGGCAGATGCCGTAGAGAGCATCAGCGCTGACAGATTCCGGCAGCCGCACAATTCTCAAATTGTTTCGTCTTGAACGATTTTCAAGATAGTCCAATTCTTCCAAAATGTATTGCTACTTTTTGCTGTTTTGATGATCCTGGGCATGTTAGTTCTGCAAATCATCCTCTATGTCTGAAATGGGAAGCTCCAGCTCTGAAAGGTGCTTGGCTTGTTCCCCCATATCATTCCTAAGCTGTGCGATCCCAGGTGCGATTGCCCTGTCTACTGCCGCCGTTATGGAGGGTGGGAGGAGTGCCGCAATGGCCTGTGCCAGGCTGGCATATTGGTCCGCTGACCCCGCCGAGGGCAAGATTACCTGTCCTGAGGCATCTTGTGGTGGAAAAGGCAGGGGCGCGGCCACCATGTTGACCTTGGGTGGAGGACCTGCAGAGGGTTCCGGCCGGCAGGCTGCGTCCGTGACCACGGGGCCTTAGAGCAGATATCGATCCATTCCCCAGTGTCCGGTGAGAGAGAAAGCAGTGATGTGGAGGTTGGATGGGCTGTGCGGGCAGTGCAATGCCGAGTTTGTATGCTGGGGTGGCCCGGAGTCGCCGTTCCTACCTCCGTTCACATATGGCGCCGGAACCGGAAGTAAAGGTAGCTCTTAAAGCCAATGAAATGTGCTATATGTACATGTGCTAACAAGGAACTTTGACAGGAGGAGAGAGCAGAGGTATGGGTCATCAGTATTCTGCTGCTCCTTCACTGTCCACTCACAGACAGGGGGCTGACCTGGCTATATTGCTTAATTGCATTAGAGAAAGGCCAGGTCACCAATTTATGTCTGCTGTCAGGCAGGGCTTTGTAAATATCAGGAATGGTTGGACAAAAGTACAAATCCTTTGGCAAGTGAAACAACTCAAATATATGTATCTTATCTGTGTATATAGCTGTTTTCCTGGAGTTCAGGCTTAACACTTCAGTAAATCAGGCCCATTTCATTTTTTTGTGCTTCAGCTTTTAAAGTTTGTTTCACACTGGAGTAAATTAGAAGCACAGGGGTTCATTTACTAAAGGCTAATTCCTTAGCTTAAGACATTTCCAAGCTAAACTTACCGACCAGCCTGCGACCAACCAAATTGACCTGTCCAACAGTATGCACTAAAAACAGGGGTTTAGTTGCACACATTTGCAAATAAATGCATAAACCACTGAGCTCCAGCAATGCATCCCATTTTCTGTGGGCCTAAAGTCTAATTTCTGTGAGTCTCCAACAGTGGAAGCACATGCATTTAGATTGACAGGTGTAGGGCAGATAAACCTGAAGGGAGCCCATCCCTTCTTAAAGGCACAGGGGCACACTGAACACCCAGCCCATAGCACTATGGCAGCAAAGGTATCCATGTGTTGCCTGGCCAATATAATATATAGTACAAACAAGTGGTTACTGCCCCCATCTGTAACTGGTCACTGCAGCAAGGAGCATTGGAAAAGCAATGCATATAAAAAAACAAAGACATTTTTCCAATGCTCCTTGCTACAGTGACCAGTTACAGGTGGGGGCAGAAGCCACTTGTTTGTATTATGAATTATATTGTCCAGGCAACACACTGACATATTTGCGCCATAGTGCTATGGGCTGGGTGTTCAGTGTGCCCCTGTGCCTTTAAGAAGGGGTGGGCTCCCTTCAGGTCTATCTGCCCTCCACCTGTCCATTCAAATGCATGTGCTTTCATTGTTGGAGACTCACAGAAATTAGAGTTTAGGTCCACAGAAAATGGGGTGTCTTGCCAGGGCTCTGTGGCTTATGCATGTATTTGCAAATGTGTGCAACTAAACCCCTGTTTTTAACGCATACTGTTGGACAGGTCAATTTGGTCAGTCAAAGGCTGGTCAGTAAGCTGAGCTTGGAAATTTCTTTGTTCTTTTTATATGTGTTGCCTTTACAATGCTCCATGCTGCAGTGACCAGTTACAGGTGGGGGCAGTAAGCACTTGTTGTACTAATTCCTTAGCTTAGTGAATGAGATGATATGCAAGCAAATATACTCTTATTTTTTTCATTGTACATGAATGAGTGTTCTATGCAAAATGGATTTTTATTATATTGACTAAAGGTGTTCAGACATTATACAATTTTTCTTCAGATTTACCAAAAACAGTATAATATGAGGTCAAACTTAAACAACACTTTCAATTTGTATCCAATCAGACAGACCCTTGCACTGTATAGTTTAAGGTAAATATAAAGGAGATTGTACAGAAATTGTACAAGAAAACGGTATAATGTATGACCAGCTTCAGCCTATGTGCCTTAAAACCAACTTAAAAGTGTGAGTAGGCCATTAGTGGACATAATTGCAATGCAAATGCACAGCAAAAGATTATCCTTATGTACATGGTAATGTCTCTTGTTGCACTTGCCTGGTTTTTCTTTTAATTGACAAGTTGCCTGTGAATTGTGCGAATAAAATGCATTAAAGTACTTGGTTATTAGCTTGGACTGAAGGAAGCAGCTCACTGAAACTTTAGTGCAGTAGTTTCAGAACTGCTTTTTGTTACTATTGCATAGAATGCATGCCAGAATAACAACCCACAATGGCACAACAAGGCTCTTTTCCATAATCAGTGCTAATACAACATTTTATTGTCTTAAATTGTCTTAATTTATTTTGCTGCACGGTTTTAGATTGAGCATCACATGTTCTAGACCATAGACCTTTGTACAATTACAGACGCCAAGTGGATTGTCCAACACGTCCCCAAATCATATTCACAGGGCTGACAAAATCATCATCATCACCAACCCTACTTGGTAATAGAATGACTTCAAAAGATGTCAATATCTTGGTACTGCTTTACATATTAATAATATTATTATTATTATTCAGGATTTATATAACGCCAACAGCTTGCACAGCAAACATGGGGGCAGACAGTACAGTTACAATACAAATCAATACAGGAGGGATCAGAGGGCCCAGCTCATTAGAGCTTACAATCTAGAAGGGAGGGTCATGTGGAACAAAATATAATAATAATATTTTCAGCGATAGTCTAAAAGCTAATAGAGTAGGAGATAATCAGACAGATTGGGGTAAGGAGTTCCATAGGATTGGAGAGGCTCTGGAAAAGTCCTGCAGGTGAGCATGGGAGGAGGTGATGAGGGAGCTAGAGAGTAGGAGGTTTTGAGAGGAACGAAAAGAATGATTAGGTTTGTATTTTGAGACTAGGTTAGTGATGTAGCTGGGGAGCAGAGTTGTGGGTGGCTTTGTAAGCAGCTGTTAGTATTTTGAATTTAATTTGTTGGGTGAGTGGAAGCCAGTGGAGGGATTGACAGAGAGGAGTAGCAGACACAGAGAGATTGGTAAGGTGGAGGAGTCTGGCAGCAGCATTCATGATTTACTGAAGAGGGGATAGCCTATGTAGAGCTAAGCCAATGAGGAGGGAGTTGCAGTAACCGAGGCGAGAGATGACCAGGGAGTGAATTAAGAGCTTTGTTGTGTCATTGGTTAGAAAGGGACGTATTTTGGAGATGTTGGGGAGGTTGAGGCGGCAAGATTTGGACAATGATTGGACGTGGGGCATAAAGGAGAGTTCAGAGTCCAAGACTACACCTAGGACCTTGGCATGCAGGGATGGGCTTATAGTTGTGCCATCGATTTTGACAGAAAGATCAGGGGAAGGGGCACATGGGGGAGGAAAAATAATAAGTTTGGTTTCGGATAGATTACGTTTGAGGAAGTGGAGTGACATCCAGACTGATAAATCTGTTCATAAATTAGTGATACATGAGGAGACTGAAGGAGTGAGCTGAGGGGAAGAGAAACAGATTTGGGTGTCCTCAGCATAGAGTTGGTATTGGAAGCCATGGGAAGCTATCAGCTAACCCAGGGAGGAGGTGTAAATTGAAAATAGGAGAGGTCCAAGAACAGAACCTTGGGGGACCCCAACAGAATAAGGAAGAGGAGAGGAGTAAGTAGAATTGTAAGTAATGCTAAAGGCGCTGTAAGTAGGAAGAGAACCAGCGAAGAGTACACGGAGACCAAAGATGTAGAGTTGTTTGAGGAGGGGGAGTGGTCAACCGTATCAAAGGCAGCAGAGAGGTCCAGGAGTAGGAGTACAGAAAAGTGTCCATTGGTTTTGGTCATTAGCAGATATTTTGTTAGTTTTAGGAGAGCAGTTCTGTGGAGTGTTGAGGACGAAATCCAGACTGAAGGGGATCAAGAAGGCTATTATCAGCAAAGTGGTCTCTCAGACGGTTGTAGACCAGACATTTGAGGAGTTTGGATAAAAAGGGGAGCAAGGAGATGGGGCACGGGTTGTTAAGATTGGATGGGTCCAGTGAGGGTTTTTGAAGTATGGGGCTGATAAGTGCATGTTTTAGAGAGTTGGGGAAGATGCCAGAAGAGAGGGAGAAATTGAAGATGTGGGTTAGAGAGTGTAGAATAGATCCAGAGGGTGAACATAGCATTTGTAAGGGAATAGGATCCAGAGGGCAGATGGTAATATGGATGTTAGCAAGTAGTTTAGCAACCTCATCTATAGTGGTGGGGTTGAAAGAGGGAAGTAATGATTGTACCTGTGGGCATGAAGTGAAAAGCGTGGAGGGTATCTGAACAGTAGAGATCTCTGTGAATTGTATCAATTTTCTCTTTGAAGCAATTGGCGATCTCCTGGGCAGTGAGTGAGTTGGTGGGTGGAGGTAGTGGAGGACAAAGTAGAGAGCTGAAGGTAGAGAACAGTTGATGGGGATGGGATGATAGGTTGTTAATCTGAGTGATAGAGTTGAGCGAACCTCTGGAAGTTTGGGTTCTGCTGGTCCAGCCGAACTTCGGGACAAAGTCCGGGTTCGGGTCCGGACAGAACCCGAACGATCGCACGGACCCCAAACCCCATTGAAATCAATGGGTACCCGAACTTTTAGGCACATAAAATGGCTGTGACAAAGTCCTGGAAAGCCCTAGAGGGCTGCAAAAGGAAGTAAAATGGGGGTAAGGGTAGGGCAATTGCCCTACAAAAAAATGGGAATAGGGAAAATAAATTAAAATCAAATAAAAAAATGGGAAGGGGGTGGATGTGGAGTAGGAGCCTAGAGGTTGACTAGGCCATGACCGTGGCAGTGTAGGTGGAAGTGGCGGGGTTTGAAGGTCTCCAAGCGAGTTGAGATAGTGAGTCTAATTGTTGGATAGTAGGGTAGGGGTAGTT
>BLSH010482402.1:107168-137356 GCA_018402905.1 Glandirana rugosa | reverse complement strand
GGTTTAACTGCACGTCTATTGTTTAATGTAATGGGTGAGAGGTCTTGAAATATTTGGATGGGGATCTCATTGAACATAATTTGATCGCTTTGTCTTGCTTTCTGCATAATCTCTTCCTTTAAAGGGAAGCTGGACAGGCAGCAGATAATATCCCTGGGAGGGGAATCATCAGGTGCTTTAGGCCGAAGTGCCCTGTGCGCTCTGTCAAAGTCTATGGGGGATTCCATGGGTCTCTCCAGAATGCTGTTAAAAATTTTATCTGGTCTGATGGCACAGATTCGGGGACCCCCCTGACCCTCACATTATTCCTCCTCCCCCTATTTTCTAGATCCTCTAAATGCCTGTTAATAGCGATCAAGTGTAGGGAGTGTGAAGCTGTAATGTGATCAAGTCTTTTGATAGCTTTTTCTCTGACCTTCCCCGCTTTGTCGCTAGCCGCCATTTGTTCTGAGAGGAGCTTGATCTCTGATTTAAGATCAGTAAATGCTGCTGCGAAGGACCTTTTAATGTCCGCTGCGAAATCTGACATATCTGAGTATGTCAGTGGGTGGTCAGAGAGTGTAGAGTGTCTCACCTGGTCGTCCGATGCCGCCAGTGAAGCAGTCTCAAAGTCCTCGTCCTCCTCGTGGTCTGAGGCGGCGGCTCCCGGCGCCATCTTGGGACCCGGCGTCTGTCTCTTTCCCTTGTTTTGGGCTCTAAAGATGTCCGTGATGTTTCTGCTGGACATGTAGGTAGCGGAACGTTGCGGGCGAGTGTGGGATCCTGTTTTAGTGATCCTGCCCATGTTTGGGTCTCTTGGTGATCGCGTTAGGACTTGTGAGGTGAGCTTTGTCCCGGAGCTCTTCCTCTAAGCGTCCATCTCCTCCGCTTGCCAAGCCACGCCCCCCATAGTTTTCTCTTTTTCTTGCACTTTTTTATTCACCAGGTACAGAGGACTATCCCCCAGGAGCCACCAGGAGGTCCCCCAGGCGATATTTCCTCGTTCCCAGACGATCGGATGACCATGAGCCAAGTTTGGATATAAACACCCGCGCTTGATCTACCATTATCTGGAAAGCCTGCATCCATTGTCTTTATCACGGCTGAAGAATTTTTGTGTCACTTTCTCATTAAGTGAATCACCTTCATTTATTGAAAGACTTTTGTTCCTAAATACCATAGGCGCTGCATATGATTATTTAGTACATTTTGGGACAATATAGATCTATTTAAAGGAAAGGAAGAGACATGGGGCTTTAAATGAGGCGAGTCATTGTAAATGATTAATAATAAGCAGCTGTGTGCATAAGATTCATGTTTCTGATGTATAACTGTCATAATCACATTGAATATGTCATGATCCCAAAATAAAAAACATTTGTTTTCATTAATAAATAACATTTTAATAAGGAACATTTCATATGTTAAACATCTCCATAATTATTCAGCCCCATGTCTCTTCCTTTCCTTTAAGTCTCAATAATAGGGGTGGAGGCTTGTCCTTGTTTGTTTATGTACGGTCACACATTTTCTAAGTTATTGTTCCAATATAGATCTATTGTTTGTGCGTGCTGCCACCATCAATATTTATCTTTCGGACTCTATTTTCATTATTTAAAAAAAATGTTTTCAATTTTTACATTCATCAGTGAGCGCGGATTTTACTTTTATTATAGGTTTAAAATTCGGGTGTACTATTTCCAAATCAAGAAATGGGATGTCGCCATCTGTTATATTTCCCATAGGGTTCCCAGCTAGACCATCCACATGCCCCTCAAACCAAAGTTCTTTGAGTATCTTCAGCGTATGATCGCTTGCCTGAATATCTCCATCTGTAGGTTCAATGTTTGTTCCCTTTCCAATGGTCTTTCCTGCATAGTGTCATTTTAGGGTCAATAGTCTTATAAATCTATGCAGATCTTTAAACAGTCCAAATTTGTTGGGTCCTATGGAAGGAGAAAAACTTAGACCCCATGGCGACACCCTTTTTTTTTCTGGTAATTGTGTCCCATGGGGGCACCCTTTCTTGGTGAGTGAGGAGTTAATTATTGCTTGGAGTGAACCATAGCACCACCCTTTTTGACTCCCCCTACCCCTCCCACTTCCTCTTACCCTCCCTTCCTGGGTTCACCCTCCCCTTTTACAAGGATATTTAAGATCCATAAATTAGATAACCAGTTGACTTTGATAAAGCGCAGGAGTGCAAAACACGTCAGTCTACTCTACCCCCTCTCCCCTAATTCACCACATTTAGCCCATGGTGTCCCCTCTGGGAACTTCACATTGAACTTGTTGCTGATTGATAGTGTGAGGAGACTCAGCCTGCTTGATTCCCCATCTGATGTCCGGATTAAAGCCCTGTGGATCAGCTGATCCATCAGATGATTTGATTCTCTGCATGGAGGTTTTCATGTGTCTATCCAGCTGATGGCGGAGGTTCATCACTGTCCCGGCCTCTGTCGGGGCTCTCCCCACATTCCAGTGGTAAAGGTCTTCATTAGCATCCTGCCCTGCTTTCCTACAAGGCTCCCATCGTACGTACTCCTGTCTATGGAGGTCACATAGTGGAGCAGCACTCATGTGACAGCAGCTGCTTTTTGATCCACAGTCCAGGCAATCAGTGGCCTCACACTCCTGGAGGTTTCCCCATGTCCTTGAATGAGGTTTTTGCAATCCCTTTTTTCACATGATTGCTATTGTTGATGGTAGATGCAATGTTTGTACACCATGCTGCGCTGTACAGTGACTTTTCCTAAAGGAGTTTGAAACAGCTTTTTAACCATTTAATAAATGTCAAGTTTTTTATGCACTAATTATTGATTTTTACTTCTTGAGTTTCACCCATTAAGCACTGCTGCTTCTCTCACCCCCTGTCAATATTGGAGAGACATCCATGTTAAGAAATATGATTACTGGTTAATTTGCAGCCTTATTGATAGCAGTGATAGGGCTAGGGCTTTTTATAAGAATGAAAGCACCTGCCTCGTAACACAACTTTACTAATGCCAACATAATGGATTTATAGGTATGTATCATGCTGTATACTTGGTTAGGCAACCTGTTGATAATATACAGTACATTTCAAAATAAAGATGTTACCTTTAAAAAAACTGTATAAATACCTTTCTTGCTGCTTGTGCCACCAAAGGCCATTCTGTTGGTAAATAATCACCCTTCAACCCCTGTAGTCTGCTTGGAAACCAACACTTCTAGAAGTGTTGATCACCTGGATCCCCTGCAATGTTTAATGGTTCCTCCACATTATTACTGTGTCCTTTTTTACCCTTCTTTTGAAAGCTATATTGTTGACAGGGTTGCTTTAACAATTACACTCCACTGAAAAAGGATGATGGCAAACATAAGACTATCTTAGGCTCAGTTTGTAAAAAAAACAGACAATAAAAGCAATACCAGGGTTTTGGATGAAATTAATTCTGCATGCAATGCAACAAAGACAAAATATGAACTAATAAAATATTGCTGTGTCGAAAACACAAAATTTCAACCCACCCAATTTAATTCTAAACATACTGTACATCAGGTATGGTAATGCTTCATTTCCATGGGTTATTGATGAGATACCAGTACATATTTTTTTTTTTAAGCATTTCATTGCTTTTCATTATATTATTAAATTATTTATTCAGTAGATGTAAACCAGCTGTTATATTATAGTCACTCTTGGAGACAGTTGTGGAATCTGTACTTTTCTTGAAGTCATTCAGCTAATTGTCTAAAAACATCTGGGAAATTAAATAACCTGGCACAAATACTGGGCAGGTAGCAGATGAAAAACGTTTGTGTAGATATTTTTCATCTAGAAAATTGGAGCCATTTTCCTGCAGGTGTTTTTAATTTATGCTACATTTCTGTTACTTCTAAGTAATGCTGTTCTTTTTTTCTGAATCATACTGGAGGGCTGGTTATTATATTAACCTTAATCTTGGTCTGCAACCAGATCTAGTGCCATTTCTTTTAAGCACCTACATAGGATTTACTTGGTGTGCATAACCTCAACAAAACAGGAGCCCTTTGCCTTTATTACCATCAAATTACACCTCAAAGATTTCAAGTAAAAAAAAAATGGAATAAAATTACCAAATCTGATATGTTTTTGCCTTTGATGTGTATTGCTATAATTTAATTAGATGTTTATATTGTTTAGCTAGAGGAACGTAAAAACTTCAAAGCAATATTTTATTTCCGACTGTACATACAACTGAAAAGAAATGTTCTTATTGTTTATATTTATATAGAAATAGGATTATGTGAGATCTTATATACCATGACTTTTGCATACATATTTATTTTATGAAAATTTTATATAACAACTTTTGGATAATGGATACAGTTTACCCTATAATGTATAGTGGTTCTAAAGTCAAAAGGTAAAAAAACTTTCCATTTGCTGTCCCCTGCCCACCTCCCTCCCTATATACTTACCTGAGTCCTACATTGATTCAGTGCTGTGCCCCTCTGTAGATCCTTTGTCTTCTCTTCCCACTATGACAAGCTTGGCTGAGAGCAATGGGAGACATTGGCTTCTGCCACTGTCAGTAAAATCTAGTGAGGAGGGAGCAGGGGCAGAGTCAAGCAGCCCTGTGTGTGCCTATCAATGCCCACAGGGTGGCTAGGGACCACACCCGCATGTGTGCCCCCAAAGGAGATGACACATGGAGAAGAGGTGGAGCAGAGAGCACTGGCGGGGAACCCCAGAAGAGGAGGTTTAGAGCCTCTCTGTGCAATACCCTTGCACAGAGCAGGTAAGTATAACGTTTCATTTATTTTAGTTAAAAAAATGTACTATACAAGCTCTTTAACTATAAAAAATAACCAATAAGTGTAAATTTAGATAAGAGAAATGTTTCAATTATTGCTATGTTCAAGGTAAGTACTAACATGATCATTTCCCTTAAAGTGGAGTTCCACCCATTTAAAAGTCAGCAGATACAAAAACTGTCGCTGCTGACTTTTAATAAATGGCTACTCACCTGTCCCACAGTGCAGTGAGGCGTCCCCCTGATGTCTTGCTCCTCTCCCCCTCCCCTTCTCAGCGCCGGCATAGAAAGTCACTTCACAGCCGGGTGCGCACTGCACATGCGCGAGCCACGCTGCGTATTGTAAATGGCCGGGCAATCTTCTGGGACCTGTGTCATCTATTTACTCGGCGTAACATCAGCTTGTATATTTTACAAAAAAAGGTATTATATAATGTTTGT
This sequence comes from Glandirana rugosa, assembly GCA_018402905.1. NCBI lineage: Eukaryota > Metazoa > Chordata > Amphibia > Anura > Ranidae > Glandirana > Glandirana rugosa. The sequence goes on along the minus strand of BLSH010482402.1, from coordinate 132,158 downwards.
GTGTACAAAAATGTATTAAAGTGTATTTTTATACACTGTGTGCTATGAAAAAAATAATGCCCACCATCTTTTTTCTCTAGGGCCTCTGCTAAAAAATACATATATAATGTTTAGGTGTACTAAGTAATTTTCTAGCAAAAAGTGTAGATCTTTACATATATGTGAGAAGTGTCAGAAAAGTGGTTAAAGAAAAAAAAACAATGATTTTTACTTTCTGCTTTAAAACATATCCAATAAAAAAACTTAAACAAATCTCTAAATGTATGCCAATATGTATTCTGCCTATATGTTTGGTAAAAAAAAAAGTGTATATTGATTGGTTTGTGCAAAAGTTATAATGTCTACAAACTATTGGATAGATTTAGGGACTTTTTATTTTTTTATATTTTTTACTAGTAATGACGGTGATCACCCTTTCTTAGCAGGACTGCGTCATTGTGGCAGACAAATCTGACTTTTTTGGGACCAGTGACACCAATACAGTGATCAGTGCTAAAAAATGCACTGTCACTGTATAAATGACACTGGCAGGGAAGGGGTTAAAATCAGTAGCAATCAAAGGGTTAAATGTGTTCCCTATGAGTGCATTCTGACTGTGGGGGATGTGCTTTGACTAAGACCCCTTTCACACTGAGGAAGTTTTCAGGTATTTTAGTGCTAGAGATAGCACCTGTAAAGCCCAGCAAGAAAAACACCACTCAGACAGCACAGCTGCTGGTAAATTCAAATAGACTGAATACTCCTTGTCCAGGTGCTCTGACTCATGAGAGCCTTCCAACTCTCGTATTCAACAGTAACAGCAATCCAAAAGCGATTGAGTCGGCACTCCGGAAATTCTTCCAATTACTTTATTGAATGTAGACCATGCACATACAGTAATACAGCAAACACGTTTCAGCAGTTACGCCCTGTTCACCACTTGAACCGGTGAACAAGGTGTAACTGTCGAAACGCGTCTGCTGTATTACTGTATGTGCATGGTCTACATTTAATAAAGTAATTGGAAGAATTTCCAGAGTGCCGACTTAATCGCTTTTGGATTGCTGTTAGCACCTGTAAAGCGCCTGAAAACTGCCTCCCATTCTTTTCAATGGGTTCTTTCACACCCGGGCAGTGAGCTTGCGGAACGTTCAGAAAAGTCCTGCAAGCAGCATCTTTGGGGCGGGTTGGGAGTGATGTATACAGAAATAAAGTCCCCTGCTCATTGCAATGAATGGACAGTGCTTCCATTGTCACGTGACCTTTAAAAACTGGCCCGCAAAGCAGCGCGAAGATGTCAGTAAAATGCTGCTAAAGCGCCGATAAAATGACCAATGCTTTAGCGCTGTTTTGCCAGCACCTCAGTGTGAAAGGGGTCTCAAAGAAAACAGAGATCCATGCTTCTGCTTAGCAGAAACACAAGATCTCCATTTTCCTCTCTGACAGAATGGCGGTCTGCCTTTTTTACATAGGCAGACTACCGTTCTGCCTCAGAATGATCGCTGGGTCCTCGCAGTATACAGTACATGGGGCAGCCCTTAAAGAGGGAGTAAACCCTGATGGGGTTTACTTTGTCTATATTCTCCTACAAAGTAGAAGCATAATGGGCTACTATGCATCGCATAATAGCTCATTATGTGTCACCTACCTGCAAACAAAGCCTGCAATGTCAAGTGATGTCCCCTGTGCAGGCAGCGTCCATCTTGAGCCTCTTTTCCTTCTGGGGCCGCTACTCTGGCTCTGTTACTGGCCGGAGTCATGTGACGTCACTCCCGCGTATGCGCTTGGGAGCCGCTAGTCATGGCATGATCAAAGTGAAGGAACGGCACGGAGGCCGTTTCTTCACTGCGCATGTGCCGAATGATGTCGGCAATGCTTGTACACAAGCATATGTGTGAGTATGGCATAACGACAGGCTCAGGTCGGCTCGGCTTTTTTTCCCACGCCAATGGCTGTTGATAAAGGATGCATGCACTCTACTGTCACCATTTGAGGAGGCCAAAAGGATGGTGAGCCGTGACAATGCATGCATCAGTGACACAATCCCTGTTCTGTTCCTACTGGAGCAGACTCTGCATGGACAGAGCACTCTAGATAGAACAGCGGGAGAAAGAGGAGGACTTCTTTTCCTCTCAAGGCCCACCTTATGCACACACCATTCTTCCTAAGCGCATAATACACAAGAGGAGAGGGAGGAGGTGGTGGATTCTCCCAGCTTTGGATGCATTGAAGGAGAACAAGATATACATCAACCCTTAACAGATGGTTTCCCATCTTCAAACCCTTGGAAGTAGTACGTGGCTGGAAGGAGGCTGTTCCAGATACTGTAATCCTCAGTGCCCCCAAGAAGTCTGCTTCTCATGCCTCCACAAACTTGCCGTGAATGTACTTCTTCATTCTTCAAAGCCTACGAAAGGACCCAAGAATATGTGGCAACAAGGAGAAGGATCACTATTGGTTGGCAACCTTCCTTGACGACTGTTACAAGGGGAAAGGCTCGGAACTCATCCCATCCCCACAGAGGGAGCAGAAGATGAAATCTCTTGAGGACATCTTATAGAGGAGTTTATGTAACGCCTTTCCAGACTCTGGTAGGTTACAGTCTGGTGGAAAACATCATTTTGATGCTTCTGTTGGTCAAGAGAGAAGCAGGGGAGAATTGGTCCACATCAGTGATGCCTTTATAAATTGCTTTTTGTCCTCGGCGCCCATGGCTGCCAGCTTCCACATCCCATCGGCAGCGCCTTTATCATATGGTGGGAGATTATCTAGGGGCAAAAACAGATACAGAGAGCTTTCCAGTTGACAATCCACTGGGTTACTGGGTCACGAGAATAGACCACTGGCCAGAACTTGCCCAGTATGCAATAGAGCTGCTGGGCTGCCCTGCATCCAGAGTACTTTCCAAACGGGCATTCAGTGCTTCTAGAGGTTTTGTGACAGATAAGAGAGCGCATATGTCCACGGACTCTTTGCGGGAGTTGATTTCATCTTGAAGAAATAAACACCCACCCACAGCAAGGCTAATTCTTTCTTTTATCAAGAGTACCTCTATAGGGTTACGGTGTGAAGGCACCACTGACACCCAAAGACCAATTTTTCCTCTCCTGTTTGACAGGTGCATATCATTGCAATTTTTGACAGCAAGGCCAATTCTTGCTTTTATCAAGTGTACCTCTATAGGGTTACGGTGTGAAGGCACCACCAACACCCAAAGCCCAATTTTTCTGCACCTATCCAAAGTGACACCAGAATTTATCAAAATAATCTCTAATCTTGTTCCGAGTGCCCTGAATTGTGGCCTTATCATACAGACTGGCCGCACAAGCTGTTGTTTATAAAATAAAGAAAGCTTAAATGGAAGATGTGATTTTTCTGGCTTTATAAAGGTCATCATTATACATGGTACAGATGTGCCACATTTCTGGCAGACTAAGGAGACCCCCCAGACACTATATTTAAAGGCTTTTTTCATTTTTATTGTTATTTCTCATTTTGATGGTTTCACTTTAAGGATCAGTAAATCACTGTTCATTTAAAATGTTTTTTTACAAGCTTTTTTTCATTGATATATGTCCCCCAAGGCAGTACCCTGACCCCCATGACCATCGTATGCCCAATTACTTGCATATAAGCCTTCAAAATGGGCACTTTTGATTTTTCCAGTTCAGGTCCCAAAGACTTCAATGGGGTTTTTTATTTGGTTCCAAACTTTTGCGATGTTCAAAAGTTCTGCTGCGAACAAAACAGGGGGTTGTTTGGCCCATCTCTAGTCATTAGGGTTTTTAGAGCCTCTTCCCCTGAACAAATTGTGCATTTCCAGGCAAGGGATTTTGTTCTTCGCACTGCTAATTCAGGGACATTTGTATCCTTCTCCAGTTGAAAAGGAGGCTCCAGAGATACCTTTTGTAAACTGGTTTGACATATGGAATCACTGGCAGAATCTTGCTGATTCTACTAGCTATCTCAAATCTCTAGGTGGGATTGGGGCCTTACTGCCGTGATCATCCAAACATGTGCCCCGCCCAACAGATTAATGACTCCAAAGATGCCAGAATTGGGTAAAACCAAAAAATGTCCATGGGTATTACTGTTCTGTTTATGCTAGGATACAGTAGGTAAACCGTTTTACACTCCTTCTTTAGAAATATAGAAAAGTGACAGCAGAAAGGGTAGTTTTTTTAGTTTTCTTGTTTTGTTTTTTTTTCTTGGTTAACTTTTTTCTATGTTTGTTTCATGCATGTTTGAAACCACTGAAATTAACATATGCCACAGCACCACCCTGGTCCAAAACATTGGTAAAATAGTCAAAAAGTTCAATCACAGTCTGACATGATCTGCCCTCAGCAAAGCCATGTTGCTTTGGTTCCAGCAAGTTGTGTGTTTTTAACCACTTCAATACTGGGCACTTAAACCCCCTTCCTTCCCGGACCAATTTTCAGCTTTCAGCGCTGTTGCAGTTTGAATGACAATTGCGCGGTCATGCGACACTGTACCCATATGAAATTGTTATAATTTTTTTCACACAAATAGAGCTTTCTTTTGGTGGTATTTAATCACCCCTGGGTTTTTTATTTTTTGCGCTATAAATTAAAAAAAGACTAAAAATTTTCAAAAAAAAATGTGTTTTTCTGCGTTTCTGTTATAAAATTTTGCAAATAAGTAATTTCTCTTCATAAATTTTGACCAAAAATGATACTGCTACATTTCTTTGGTAAAAATAACCCAAATTGGAGTTTATTTGGTGTTGGCGGACAGACAGATGTGACGGGGACTGTGACAGATGTGACGGGGACATACAGATTATTTGTGTATGGTGACAGATGTTTTGGGGACATACAGATGTTTGGGGACTGTGACAGATGTTTTGGGGACATACAGATGTTTTGGGGACTGTGATAGATTTTGTGTATGGTGACAGATGTGATGGGGGACATACAGATGTTTTGGGGGCTCTTTTATGGGGACACATATGTGTACAGGGACAGGGGTATCAGTGTGCTTGGTGCACTGTGTGGGGGGCGATCTGTGACAGCTTTCTGCATGAAATCCTCATCACGCAGAAAGCTGTCACAGAGCTGCAGCTCCCCCCCTTCACCCCCCCGCACTGAGCTCTCACTGAGCTCGGCGGGGGAGAACCGTCACAGAGACGTTCGTCTCTGTTTACAATGTGACGGCTGTGATTGGACACAGCTGTCACATGATCGGGAGGGCCAGTCACTGCGCCCGTATCCCGATCTCCGCTCAGCTGGATCCTGTGATCATAATGATCACAGGATCCAGCAGCAGCGTGGCCGCGCTACGAGCTCCCGTTCTGCAGGACGTAAATACACGTCCTGTCAGAACGGGCAAGCTCCCACCCGGTCGTATATGTACAGTGGCCATGTGGGAGATGGTTAAGTGACCAATGATCCTTCTTTTCAATAGTGATCGCATTAACTTGACTACAATAGATGTTAAACTCACTGACCTGTAATTGCCAGCTTCTTCCTTGCTGCCCTTTTTGTGAATAGGTACAATATTAACTTTCTTCCAGTCTTTAACCACTTCAGCACAGGGCACTTCCCCCCTTTCCTGCCCAGGACAATTTTAGCTTTCAATGCTGTCATATTTGAATGACAATTGCGCGGTCATGCAACACTGTACACAAACAAAATTTGTATCATTTTCTTACCACAATAAGAGATTTCTTTTGGTGGTATTTGATCACCACTGGGTTTTTAATTTTTTGCTACAAAACTAAAAAAGACCAAAATTTGTGAAGAAAAAAAAGTTTTACTTTGTTTCTGTTATAAAATTTGGTTTTCTCCTTCACTGACGGGCACTGATGAGGCAGCACTGATGGGCACTGATAAGGCAGCACTGATGGGCACTGATGAGGTGGCACTGATAAGGTGGCACTGATGGGCACTGATGAGGAGGCACTAATATGTAGATTTGATGGGCACTGATAGGCAGCACTAATATGCAGCACTGATGGGCACCGATAGGCTACACTGATATGCAGCACTGATGAGCACTGATAGGCAGCACTGATGGGCACTATAGACGGTACTGATGGGCACTAATAGGCAGCACTGATGGGCAGCACTTATGGGCGCTGATAGGTGGCACTGATACATGGCACTGATGGGCACTGATAGATAGCACTGATAGGTAGCACTGAGGTGGAGGTACTGACAGTCATTACTGATTGGCCTCTGTGAAGGGCACTGACAGGCGTTACTGATGGGCACTGATAGGCACTTTGATGGGCACTGACTGGCACTTTGATGGGCACTGACTGGCACTTTGACAGGCACCAACTGGCACTTTGGTGGGCACTGATTGGTACTTTGTTGGGCACTGATTGCCATTGTGATGGGCACCACTGATGGGGGCTGCACTGATAATCTGTCAGCGTGAACCAAGGAAAGCTGATTATTGCCACTTCCTGGGTCATGCTGTGATCAGCTGTGATTGGTCACAGCTGATCACCTGTTAAAGAGCCTATGTCAGAGGCTCTTTACCATGATCAGAGATGTGGTGTGTCAGAGTGACACACCACCGATCGCCTTGCTGCACGTGATCGCGGGTTATCCTGATGGACGTCATATGACGCCCAGTCAGGATAACTGAACCACTTTCCGCCCGTCATTCTGCATACGGCGGGCGGGAAGTGGTTAAAGTTACATCAATTTTCTAGCAGGTTATAACCCAATATACAGTTGATCATTTCCTTTTAAATATAAAATATATTGTTTAAATTATTGAAATGATAAAAAATATAATTATAGGAGTGTGCATGCATGAGAGTCTCAGCATGGCTGCTTGAGCCGGGAGCTCCGCGCCACCGCCCGACAACGTTGAATCCACAACCCCTCAGAGACTGACCAGGTGGGGGATCCGGCCCCCCAGACAAGGCAGCAACACCCCTGCATGGCTGGTCCGGCCGCTAAAAAGGATTTAGGCCCACTCTTCACCGCGGTCTCATAGCACAGGTGTACCAAGATGGCCGCCGCTCCAGCCGCTGCTACAGGGATCCACGAGGCACAAAGCACAGAGGGCCCCAGCAATCTTAACTGCCCGGACCACAGGCAAGTGCTCTCCCCTGCTACATTGACCTTCACCCCCGGAGCTCATGGGGGCAATCTACAGGTCACCACGCCATCACCCACCTCCACAGAATCATTACTAGGCCGCATCCAGGGGAATATTCATCTCCTCCCCTGGGGCCTAACAACCCAACCCTGCAATCCCCAGGCACCCCTATTCAAGGGCTATCCCTCCAAGTAGAGGAACTCTACAATAAATTCTCATCCCTATTGGAAAGGGGCTTAGCCAACACAGTGGCCACAATAACGGGGGAAATCAAAACGGACTTCCAAATGCTTGGGGTTAGAATGGAGGCGATCGAACATAAACTTGATACCACTGCAGCAATATCTAACCAAAATTCTGACCTTATCAGCACTCTACAGGACCAAATCTAGAATTGACGACCTTGAAAATAGGTCGAGAAGATACAATTTTAGGGTCAGTGGTCTGCCTGAAGTGATCACAGATGTCACCGATGTGATTCAGGATTTAATCACCAACCTTCTGCCTGACACCCCAAAACATTGTTTGGAATTGGATAGGGCCCATAGAGCTCTGGGCCCCCCCCCCAGGAAGGATGGCTCCCCGAATGACATTGTAGTCAAGCCCCACTTCTATGCTATCAAGGAGGGGGTCATGAGACACTCTAAAACAACATCTCGAATCCTCTGCAAAGGTCATCCAGTGTAAATCTTTGCCGACTTGGCCCCCTCCACGATTCAAAGATGGAGAGCTTTAAAACCACTGTTAACGGTGTTGACACAGAAGGAGATTAAATATAAATGGGCTTTTCCGTTCGCTGTCAAGTTTACCTTCAAAGGCAGGGACTACATCCAACAACATCTTCCAAGAGACAGTCTCTCACCAGCCCAGGGACCCCGTTGTGGATAAAGGCCAAGCCAAAACAAACCAAAGAAAATGGCCCACCATGACGCTGTTATCCCAGCTTAAATCGGTTATTCTATGGTTTGATTCTAAGGTCCTTCTAAAGTTTACCTTTCCATGAGCATTCCATGTGCACCTCTTGGTCTCTCTGAAACTGTCAGGTAGACTTAAGTTATGGTCATTTGTTTAACTGTTGGGAGCAAGCTAGTCTCTCATGTCCTGAATTCAGAGTAGCAGGCTGCTCACCTGACCTGTTCTTAGTCAGCCGTGAACTCAGATGCCCAGCTTCTCACACCAGGGTTATTAGATTGGGCCCTCATGGCCTCCTAGCTTTAGTCTCCCCAAGTTGGTAAGGTGGCTCTGGAATTATACAGGGAAAAAATCTGTACTCTTGGTTGCTGATCCTTCAGTGGTTACAAAGAGATCAAAGAAGTTGTGTCACATACCCGAGTCACTCTTCGTTAGGATATGTTATATAATGTGTTTCACTATTTCACTGGTGGCCCCCTCTCTGGGAGGAGTCCCTCCCCCTCTTTGCATGGGGGAGTCCTCCCAATCAGGGTCTGGCTCTGGGGGGCACGTGGTCGCCCATTAGACCCAGGATGGCCCAGGTTTGTGGTCAGTTTCACTGTTTCTTAAAAAATGTTTGTTAGAATTCATAGGTCTCCTGTTAGAAAAAGATTGTGCTGAGGACGTGTTTGTATTTGATTGTGGTTTCCTCTAGCCCCCGAAGGAGAGTCCGGGGAGCTCTATTTAAACACTGTGCTTCCTGTAAGCAAGTGCTGTCTGATCTACAGCGTGTGCCCTGTTTTCCTGAGCATTCTGCTACCCGTTATCTGATTCCTGTGACCCGGCCTGCCTGACTTTGCCTGAACTCTGCCTGTACTGACCCCTGGCTTGCCTACGACCATCCGATTGCCTGATCCTTCTGTACCTCTGCTGCCTGCCCGTTGCCGACCCTGCTCGTCCCTGACTCCGCTACTGTGCCTGCGACCATCCGGTCCCACCAAGTATCCTACTCTAAACAGCAGCACCCTTCCAGCACATCTCCTGTCCACTGCTGATGGATACTCCTGGACTTCTACAGGCACTCTTACCCCACTGTGCTCCTGTGGCCTCTGTTTCCAACTCCAGCGATCCCACGAACCGGAGTCATAAGAGAGGCCACCCCCGACCGTCAGGCTCACTACCAGGTACTTAACAGCTCCTCTGTCTATTCCTTAGACCTCCTTGAGTAAGCTGAGGAATAGGACATCTGGCTGCTGCAGCCAGACGTTTACGTTTTTGCTAAGGGGTGACCAAGGGGTCTTTCCTTTCTCCCCCCTCGGTCACATAACCCTCCTCTGGAGAAAGCAGCCCTTCTCAGTGCTACAAAGCGGTAGAGCTATCTTCACAATTTTCACTTTATTTCTTTTCCATTTTTCCCTCAATCTATTCATGTTCTCCCAAAACTCTTGCTCTTCTTTCAGAGTGATCGCCAACCAACAAGGATCCCAGGCCGCTCAGTTCGCCCAGGCTGTCAGTGAAATTGCACGATGGACCTTAGGGAGGGTAAGTGACCATAGATGCATCATTGCCTTATGCAGTAGGACTGATGGCTGACCACACACAAGTTCTCCTGAAGGTCGCTACACACAATGTGCAGCGCCTTAACTCACCCATAAGCGTAGATTAATTTGTGACCATTATAAATCCCTTAAGTTAGATGTCCTCCTGCTTCAAGAAACACACTTTTCTGTCCAATACAACCTAAAATTTCTACACTCGCTTTTCTCACATTTTTATCTCGCCAACGCGGCGAAGAAGACCAAAGGCGTGGCCATTTTACTGTCCAAAACTTGCAACTTTACATGGCTTTCAGACGTTAGAGATCTGGAGGGCAGGTATATCCTGGTTAAGGAAAGCATAGATGGTCAAATGTTCTCTCTAATTTCGTATTACGCCCCGAACAAGGGCCAGCTCCAGTTTTTTCAAAAATTGTTAAGCTCCCTTTCTCCCCTCCTGGAAGGCACAATAAATTTTGGAGCTGACTCGAATGTCACCTTCGATCAGAGTCTTGACAAGACTAGGCCTCTAGGTCGCCAACTTCTTCGTCCAACTGGAGTCAGCCTCCGCATTGCTAAATTATTTCACTCACATAACCTAGTAGATGTGTGGAGGGAATTGCATCCCTCAAGGAGAGACTTTACCCACTTCTCCTGTCCCCACAACTCATAATCCAGGATCGATCACATACTAACCCCTGCCTACGTCTTACCCAACACACTAGATTCTCGCATCCACGATACAGTCCTCTCAGATCATGCCATAGTTTCCATCTCTGTTGGCGCCCAGTCCAAGGCGTTTCACACACCACACTGGAGACTTAATGAATCACTATTGGTGGACTCGGTTCGCATGGTAGAACTAGATAAAAATCTTCAGGAATACTTCTCATACAATAAGGGGGGGCACACCGGTAGAATCAGTGTGGGCAGCGCATAAGGCCTTATTGTTCATACAAATGGCCTCCAGGATCAAAAAGGAGAGAAGGGTTTTTCTTAAGAAATTAGAGGAATCCTTCCTGGCAATTAAAGGTGAGCACAAAGCAAACTCTTCCCTGCAATTATTAGATAGACTAGACAAGGTCAAGATAGAGCTTAACCTGGGGGCGGAGCCGGCAGCCGGAGCGCATGGACGTGTGAGGAGTGAGCTCCGACTACATGGTGGACCTACAGCGATACACAGCTAACCTACACTCCACCCGACAGCCTCACGACCTCCCTGTACCACCGGGGAACATGTCGCTACCAGTGGGTAAACGAAAGGACAGAGAAGGACCGAAGAAAATCCTAGATTTCTTTGTCCCAGCTCCGGAGCGGAGAAGCCAAGATGGCGCCAACACGACACAAGGCACAGCATCGGAGCGGCCTGGAGATCGTGCCCAGCATATCTATCAGCAGGGTGAGTCCGCAGAGGAGAAAATCCCATGGCCAGCTTCCCCATCAGACAGCCCTATGAAACAGAAACGCAAAGTGGAACCCCACAATGAGACTATACCCATAGCGTGGGACGAGGGGGTGGAAATGGAGGACCCGGTAACATATACACAGCAACTGGATGCCTTCCCAACTACAGGCCAAGCAATCACTGATGACACCATGAAAGACATGCTGTTAACCCTCCGGGGAGCAATTAAGCAAGACATAGCTATCTTTATGCAAACCACTACAAAGGATATAGCAGAACTGGGAGATAGGGAGGATTACATAGAGACAAAAATGAGCAATTTTTCAGTCGCTCACAATGAACTAGTGGATGCACACTATGAAGTACAGGATGAGCTGAGTGCACTAAGGGCAAAGGTCGTGGATTTAGAAGACAAGGCACGAAGGAACAACCTAAAATTTAGGGGTGTTCCGGAAACGGTAAAACCAGCAGAATTACGCACATATCTGCAACAGCTGATACTAACCACCCTGCCTATGCTACAGCCTATAGACCTAACAATTGACAGAGCCCACCGTCTCCCAAAGCCACCTCACCTCCTAGAGAAAATCCCCCGAGATGTTATCGCCAGACTCCATTTCTACCAAATCAAAGAACAACTGATCGCCTTCTCCAGACAAAATCTGACACTCCCTGACCCATATTCTGGGATTTCAATCTATGCAGACTTATCCAAAGCTACCTTGATGGCCAGAAGTAACTTAGTCCCAATAACTAAAATCTTGAGAAATCATAAAATCCTGTATAAATGGGGATTTCCAGCTAAATTAACCTTGGAAATGCATAATGAAACCTTTGTTATCTCTTCACAAGCAAAAGGCCTGGAACTCCTCCGTAAGTGGGGCCTTCTCCCACCTGATGGCACTACGCCTACGTCAGAGAGACCACCACAGGATCTACCCCAGCAGAGATGACAAAGGAGGAATAACAACCGGAATTGAATTCCCGTATATCACCTGCCAAAAGGTAACCCATATAACCACAAACACCCCCACAAACAATATGTCCTCAATACAGATCTGTGACAGGCCCAAGGGTCCACTCCACCAGTAGTTCGGCTGAACTAAGTAAACTTTGTTTTTGTGTTTAAGACCCTGAGCAGGGGTCGCACTATATACACAAACTTTCCCCCCACCGAAGCTGAATTTATCTCAGCTACAAGAACACTGTTAAAACTGTTTTCACGAGTTACGTTTCTTACTTTCCGTTTGATTTACATCAGTCGCAATCCCAGGGAGAAACCCAATCTCCCCATACATGGATCCCCTACCTTCTATGGACAAGTTGAATCTTCTTTGACTCAAAGAAACTCTATGCTACATAAACCCAACACAAGGTGGCAGCACACCACCTACCACGACACATATGCCCCTTAAAATCATGTCTTTCAATGTGAGAGGTCTCAACAGCCCATTTAAACGGAGGTCGCTTTGGAAATCAGCTATAGACTTGAAATGTGACATTGTCTGTGTGCAGGAGACCCACTTCGCGAAAACAAAAGCCTCGAAATGCTCCCATCCTAAGTACCCATATCTTTTTACAGCAAACGATGCCACCAAAAAGAACGGTGTCCTAGTGGCAATTAGGGACACGGTTTCTTTTAGCCAGCAGGAGTTGCTCCTGGATAACAAAGGGAGATACATAATACTAGTGGCTGAGATAAACGGTGTTACCTACACTCTGGTGAATCTATACGCTCCAAACAAGAAACCTAGAAGGTTTATAACAAAGGTTCTTTCTACAGCTAAAAAAATGAAAAAAGGTTTGTTGGTTATCTGTGGGGATTTCAATATGGTGATGAAGGGAAGAATGGACTCCTCGGCTGTGGGGAGGAGGCATAGACAGGATATTGGCTCACTTCCACTTGAGGAGAGCCTCTATGACCCGTGGAGATGCCTCCACTCCACGGAGAGGGACTACACCTTCTATTCTGCAATGCACAAAAGTTACTCTAAAATTGATTTTTTTCTTGTTGACAAATACCTGTTACAACAAATACCCAAAGCAGAAATACACAGTATAACATGGTCGACCATGCCCCAACTACGATTGAAATTATAGAACATGGTAGGCCTGCGAGAGCAGGGATGTGGAGAAACAACACCTACATATTAAGCCACCCGACATACAAAAACCAAATAGAGTCTAAGATTATTGAATATTTCAACCACAATACTGCCGATCAGATGTCTCTCCTGATGACCTGGTGTGCCCACAAGGCAGTCGTCAGGGGTCATCTGATTCAGCTGGCGGCCAGGGACAGAACGAAAAAATTACAACAGACAACCCAATTACACAATAAGATATCAGAACTAGAAAAGAAACACAAGCAATCCAAACCAGGGAATAACTTGATTCTGAATGAATTGAACAACTGCAGAGAAGAGCTCAAATGTGTACTTAAATCAGAATATGATAACTACTTTAAAAGATTAAAATCCTCTTGGTACTCACAAAGCAACAGAGCAGGAAAGCTATTGGCAGCACAACTGAAACAAAAACAACAGAGAAGCAACCTTCCCCTAATAAAACACCACCAATCAGGGTGTACCCACAGGTGGAAGTCTGGATAGACGAAACGCGTCTGAGGCTGTAGCTGTGCGGTGGCGACCATCAATAAAGAGGATGCAGGCACCCTGGTCTGTTGATTGTGTCCTGCGGGTCGGGATAGACAGTGACGAGCGGGGAGCGGTGTCTGAGAAAAGGCTCCGGGAACAGCTGGCGTCCTACTCACAACAAGCTGTTTTATGTCAAGTTTCTGGTAAGGTGATTACCTAAGGGGATAGTGACCCCTAGTGGCAACCTCTTGTTTTGCTTTGGAATATCTTTTTGGTTTTAAATGTATTTTAAGCTACAATAAATAGAGAGAAAAAAACGGTATCACACTATTGTGGCTTTCTATATATCCTTTTCCATATATCCTTCTATCGACCTATATCTGTATGAGGAGCACGGGTGACGAATAGAGAGGAGTGGAGACCCGAATTGGAGAGGTGCACTGAGTAGCACAAAAAGCGCAGTAGCCTGTACACGAGAGTGGCAGGCATCCATCTCTGGTAAGAGTCCATCCACGGGTGAAGGGAATCACTATGTTGTCTTCATTGCACGAGGTGGATTTCTGACTTGTGGATTATTTGAAAGAGTAACCATTGGTTTAACATAAGAAGGACTGCTTTGGATGGACTGTCTAGTGTTTGAACTAATTGATTGAGCTATGAGCGCTACCACATTTGTCTGTGCTGATTCATGAGTCTTGGATTAGTATAACTTATGGTGTATACATGTTATCCTGTTGTTGTTGTTGTTATAACTTCATCTGCAGAACTCAATAGTAACATTATTCAGAACTATTTGAACAATCAAACTAAAGACTCTGAATACATAAGTTGGTTAAGATTGTTTAATGTCTCATAAAGTATTATGTATACAGACCTGAGAGGATTTTCTGTAACACCATGTAAAATGCTTTTACCCCTATTGTCGGGGGACAACTATGTTGTAAAACTTTTAACCTTCAATAAAAACTATTGTTTAAGAAAAAAAAAAAGATAGAGCTTAACCTGGCCCTCACTACGAAAGCGGAGAAAAACATCAGGTGGAGTAGAAACAAATATTACACACGGGGAATAACATGAGCTCCCTTCTGGCGAGGAAGCTGACAGACACTCCACCATGCCAAAGATTAGGGTTGCTGGCAATCCCCCCTCAGCCAATCCTGAAAAAGTCTTAGGTGCTTTCCAAAACTACGAAAAGCTATACAGCCCCTTGCCTGTAGAGAATAGGTAGGGAATAGCAGGGTTTCTTGATGACACTCCAATACCCCGCCTCTCGGACACACATAGAGACCTCATGGATGCAGCAATCTCTGAGGAGGAGGTCCTGGAAGTCATCAAGGGGCTAAAGTGACACATATGGCGAGATTCTTTACCGCCAAGAGGAAGGGGGAACCCCTGGAGACACATCTAAACACGCATTCATTACAGTGATTCCCAAGCCTGAGAAGAATACAGAGGAAGTAGATAATTATCGCCCAATTTCCCTCATTAACAATAACTTGAAAATCTTCACAAAGCTGTTAGCTAACCGTCTAGCCTCTTTTATAGACATGTATATCCACAAAGACCAAGTGGGTTTTATACAAGGTCAACAAGGTGCTGACCAAATCAGACGGACAAGTAACTTGGACTCTATACTCCAATCTAACTGGTTTGGAGGGCCTAAACAGGGAGGGCTTTCAACTTGGTTTCATGGCCCTACCTATTCTCCCTGCTGGAACGTTGGGGATTCGGTCAGCGGTTCCTGGGCCTTATCAGAGCCCTTTACCCACATCCCCAGGCACTAATTAAACTACAAGGTTTCTATTCCAAACCCTTTCCCATTAAGACAGGCACTAGGCAGGGCTGCCCCCTTTCTCCCCTAATTTTCTCAATTGCGATAGAGACCCTCGCCATCTCCATAAGAAGCAACCCTAATATTAAAGGGGTTTTATGTAGCCAACAGGAACACAAATGTGGCCTGTTCGCTGATGATATCCTCTTATATATAACCTCTCCAATGACTTCACTCCCCCAATTTTTGCCGACTACTAGACAGTTTTTCTGTAATTTCTGGTCTCATGGTTAATTATACCAAATCCCAAGCGCTAAATATCTCCCTGCCCCCCGAGATAACCTCTGCATTGAGGACGGACTTCAAATTTGAGTGGAGTGACTCCTCTATTAGATATCTAGGCATAAACCTTACGTCTAAATTTGAAACCCTCTGCCTCAATAACTATCCCCCTATGTTTCGTAAGCTAGAGGCAGATCTTAAGCAATGGTCTAAACAAGAAATATCATGGCTAGGAAGAATAAACTCAGTTAAAATAACCTTAATGCCTAGGCTCCTCTATCTCTTTCGCTCTTTGCCCATACCAATACGGAAGGATCATCTCTCCTCTTTCCAAAGTAAAATCCTCAAATTTATATGGGGAAATTCAGGATATAGGTTCCCTAAAACACTCATTATATCTCCACAGACATAGGGGAGGCCTGGGTCTACCCCACCTCTTAAGTATTTTCTAGCCGCCAGGTTAGCACAATTCTCAATAATTTACTCCAGATTCGAGAAGCCGGACTGGGTACGGATAGAGAGGCAGGCTACTCCACGGCACACGCTAGATTATCTCCTCTGGTGCTCCCCCAAACATAGGCCCCCAATCATGGCCACGACTCTATCTAATGAGTTGGCGTTATGGGATAAACTCAGACATCTTCCGTCGTTAGTATTTCCCGCTAAACCTCTAGCACACCTCTTTCATAACCCTGATTTCCCTCCAGGGTTAAACATCAAAGCCTTCCAGTGGTGGCTGAACAAGGGGTTGTTCTGAATAGGACATTTGTACACTGCCACGGGCCCATTATCCATTAACCCCCCTGGTGATATTCCCGGCTCTGGGCGAATTTTCTGTACCAAGAGCTGTAACCCCGAGCCACGCTCAGGATCGCATCGCTGGATCCAGGCAGCGTTACTCACCTTGTCCCCTGGATCCAGCGATGTCCCCCCGCTGTGTCCGCGGGCTGTGTCCTCAGCCTGATGCCTCTGTGTGCCGGGCTCCGTTCCCTGCGAGCGTCGCGTCACACGCGGGTGGAGACCGGCGGCAAATTCAAAAAGTGAAACACAGTAAACATACAGTACACTGTAATCTGTAAGATTACATTACTGTATGAAATCATTTCACATCCCCTTTGTCCCTAGTGGTTTGCGCAGAGCCCTGCATGCACTTTTATATTATATGTCATTCTTTCTGCCTGGAAGCTTGAGAATGTCCATGGCAACCAAAAAGTGTCCCTTTACATCAAAAGTGTTTTTTGACCAGCTAGAAAACAGCGATAGTAAATAAGAATCATTTGCAGAATTGAGTGATACTGATTTTTGTGGAAATTTATCATCAGACACTGAAAGTGACGACAGCGACAATTCTGCAAATCGGCAAATTTCAGTGTTTTTGATTTAATTACATTATTGAATACATTTTATTACGATTATATTATTATTTTTGATAATTATTTATAGATATTTATTATATTATAATTTATGATTTCTTGTTTCAAACTTTATCATACCCGGGATGTCTATCAGACTTTTGTTTGGACAGATTTAAGTGAGTTATTCCTAATAATTACAGGCCTACAATATAAAACACCACATTTCTATGCAAAACAATGCACCGCTTTTAGACGAAAAAAATCTGACATAATCATACAGCCAAGGAGGTTAATTACTGCGTGAGTAAACTTGACCTCCCTGAATCAGAAAGATTTAGGTTTAGCCAAATTTCTAACTTCCTTCATAGTATCTGGAAAGAAAAGCCTCTCCCCCCCCCAATTTTATAGCTTATGAACGTTGGTGTCCGCGCTGTAGAAAGGGGGCATCTCCAGTTTAAATGGGACCTTGAGAGTTGGCAGAATGCCTGTTTCAAATCATTTAAGGGTATCCTGAACACTACTATATCAGAAGCCAGTTTTAAAGTTATCTCAAGATGGTATCTCAGCCCAGCTAGACTGGGGAAGTTCTATCCGACAGCAGACCCTCTGTGCTTCAGGGGCTGTCAGCTCATGGGTACCATGGCTCATGTGTGGTGGGAATGCCCAAGAATACGTCCTTTCTGGTCTAAAATATTCAGTTTAATCAAGAAGGTCACGGGATGCCAACTCTCAAGGTCCCCCACCATTGCCCTTCTGAATGAACACATCCCGCAGGCTTCCAAACCCAATAGGAAATGAATTCATCATATTTTACTAGGGGCCAAGATCACTATAGCCAGGGTGTGGAAACAGCATCGGCTCTCGCTGAAAGCAGCTATCCTTAACATTTCATGGTCAATGACACAAGAAAAGATGGCCAGCATCTTAACCGATAATGTGCACAAATTTGAAGTAGTCTGGGAACCCTGGGCAACTTATATGGGCATCTCACTCATTCCTGGTGTTGCAGTTCCTTAAGATCGTAAAGATGGCAATAAGGTTGGCGCTATACTCCTTACCCCTTCCCTTTTTCTGTCTTCTCCTTCTTCTTCCTCTTTTTCTGTCCTTTCTAGCGGTGCTGACTGCTTTTCTCTTGCAATGCGGGGAGGTTATAGCTTGAATGCAATGTGTAAGACAACCGGGTGGACATTGTCTAGTCTAAATATCTGAGATATTATCCCCCTGATGGACCTGATGGAACTGGAGATTGCCCTGGGGTGTATGGGGTTAGGAGGGGGAGTGACTCTGCCTCCGACACAGCGTGGTCCCTTCAGGGGTGCTGTGGGTTTCGAGGGCTCCCCCCGTACTCTCTCCCGGCCAACTATGCCACGGGACCGGTAGCAATCTGAAACAGATTACTTTGATGGCTGGACATCCTAGTACCAATCAGGTATTTTTGTCAAATTACAGGTCGACACATATTTAGACGATCTTTATTGTTTATTATGCCTTCTTACCCCGCGATACGTATCCAATGTTACAAAAATCCTTCAAAACTCATCTTTCTTGTATGCAAATGACTGCTATTGTATGTTATACCTCTGAATATTTTTCTATAAAAACGTTGAAATTAAAAAAAATATATAATTATAAAGAAGGCAGTCAGGGGAATAAAAAGATGAAAAATATATAATGTACATCAGCAAAGATTCTCTGATGCATTTAGTGAGCTTTGCACATTAAGGAAAACTGCATTTCACCCAGGCACATCACAACAAAGTGGCTCTATAACACATATGAGAAGCATTTACTGACTGGCATCTGTCTTCCTTAATTAGCTTGAGTATAGAAAGACAAATTATTTCTAGACTGCAATCTCCACCAACAAATAAGAGTTTTAATTTCAGTTTCCATACATAAGATGAAAGAAATAATGATAAGATGTGTCCAAAAGATTTCTATTTGTACACAATTAGCTTTATTCATTAAGTTATATGTAAATGATACCACTAATTTGCTTCCTGTTATCGTGTGCCAGTAGGTGCTGTAGAGTGGAACCAAGATTGCTTTCTATGCAAAGGATCTTCTGGTTCAATTAATTTCTTTATTGCTGCCACACTTGAGTGGATTGTTTACCATCGTAGAAAATCCTTTTATATTTACAATAACTAAATGAAAAAGCATATAGTTGAGGATTTACTAGCAGAGTAGTTTTTTAAGCTGGACCAGTGAACTGTCCATGTATTAATTTAAAAGAGGAGAATACCTTGCACATAACTGAATGTTTGTAGCAAACACAGTTTTTTTGGACATTATTAACATGACTCCTCTGATAAATCAACCCCACATTCTCAAGTGTTCAAATTAAAGATAATATGTAATTTTATTTTTATTATATCATTTTTATACAAAACACGCCAAGAGCAATAATCCAAGGTAATGAATGTTACATTCATGGAGGAATTCCATGTTTTTTTCATAAAAGTTATAACATTTTTAAAACAAAGTTTTACACATTTTTCCTGCCACATCTATGTTACAATAGTTTTAAAATACATATTTATAAAGCAAGGAATGGGACATTTATCATACATTTATTGTTGGCAAATCATGAATTATGCTGTATATTAAACATCCTACAAAATCAGAAAATCAATCAGCGCAACCAATCAATGTACACATAAAAAATGGCAAAATGATCAGCAGCTGTACACTATAGGAAAATTTGTCAATTCCCAAATGAATAACATGTAAACAACAAGAGTGCAGCGCTATGACTAACACTGGTAAATAAATAGTCCGATTTGCACCATCAATAGTCATGCAGTGCAATAATGTTTATCAAAGTGCTTCACAAGTGCTTCAGGATGAAATGTCACATGTGCAAAAAATGTGCATTTAAGGTGCTTATGTGATATCCACCACCGGTGAATAGATGGCCGCTCACCTCCCTGTGTGGATCCCCAATAGAGGATCACATATGCTCTTAGCCCTTTGAGAGGGGAACAAGATCACTTCACTCCCGGTTCACATCAGGTCCACCAAGCCAGTACTGGATATTCTCATCAAATGGCTCCCAGGTCATGACATATGAAGTATATATAAAGAAAAATATCTAAGTGCTCTCTGTTTGATATACATCAAATCAGGCTTGTGTGATGATGCCAGCGTCGGCCGCGGGTTACGCCACAACCTCCCTCCTCCTCCGTACGCGTTACGTTCCTGAACCGGAACTTCGTCAGCGGATTTATATGTATATGGTTTTAACCTGAGCGATCGTGCGCAGATAGCGGGCAGGAGCCCATCACCGGAAGGTGCGCTCTCATGACCGTCGCACTCAGTAGGTGCCGCGATGACCTGCCAGATAGAAAGAACGGGGAGCCACCAATATAAACACGGCAGTTCCCCACTCTGTCAGGCGGCATGTAAGAGATCTACTGATCTCTGTCACTGGGATCAGTTAGATCTCTTATGCCCATGGTAGCCCAACCCCCTCACAGTTAGAACACGCTTAGGGAACACAGTTAAGCCCTAGATCTTCCCCTGCAGGTTAATCCCTTCACTGTCAATGAATTTTTATACAGTAATCAGTGGATATTTAAGTTTATGATCGCTGTATAAATGTCATTGGGCCCAAAAAAGTGTCAAAAATGTCTGACATGTCCGCCCCAATATCAAAGCCCGATAAAAAACGCAGATCGCCCCCCCATTACAGTAAAAAAAAAAAATTAAATAAGAATTTAATTATCATGGTTTGTAAACACGGCAACTTTTGTGCAAACCAATCAATAAACGCAGATTTCAATTTTTTTTTAACAAAAATATGAGGAAGAATATAAATTGGCCAAAACCAATGAATAAATTTGTTTTTTTATATTATTTTTGGATATGTATTTTAGCAAAAAGTAAGAAATATTGTTTTTTGTTGCAAAATTGTTGCTTTTTTTTGTTTATAGCGGTGATCAGAAGTGACACAGAGGTGATCAAATACCACCAAAAGAAAGCTCTATTTGTGGGGAAAAAAAAGACGCAAATTTTGTTTAGGTACAACGTCGCACGGCCATGCAATTGTCAGTGAAAGCGATACAGTGCTGAATCGCAAAAAGTGCTCTGGTCCTAACATGGGAAATCCTTCCAGGGGTTAAGTGGTTAAATACAATCTGTTGATCAAAATTTTAATCCAAAGGTTTCTCTATTAAAATTTAGCTAGTTTCTATAGACTAATACTAAATGGCATTGATTGGTGGGTCACTTCTACTAACCAAATCAAACTAGACTAACCCTCTGAGCATCGGCTGCTTTCAAATATTCTTTGTTACTATAACCATTTATTGCCAGTCTAAGGATATCTTGTATCTTGTATTATAAAATATTACATTGTTCTATTATATGTTATACCTTCAGTATATGCCTACTTTCAGCCTATTCAAGTTTATATATGTTTTAGTTTTGGGTGTTCACACAGCCTAAAGTGTATCTAAACCACTTAGCGAACGCCCCCCGCCCCTCTTCCATGCTGCAACTTCACCAACTCCAGCGCATGCGCACATACGCTGCCGGTGTCTTCCTGGTATCTAGGACCGGGCAGAGACCAGTGATGCATATGCAAATGAGCGTTGGATTTCTTTGCATGCACACAAATGCTGCCAGCTTCTGGTATATTGCCACTATACTGTCCAGCTGCATTTGTACACACAAACAGAAATATGCCTCATGTGCACATATGTACTGCACAGTTGCAGCTTACACTGCCTCCAGGGATAATTCTGATGTAGCAATCCCAGAAGGCAGCTGGGCCCAGCAACACAAAAAAGATCTGAATAGTAAAATGTGAATAATATTTTTAACAATTTGTGTAAGAGGGAGAAGTGAAAAAATAAAAAATGTTTGATGCAGTGAGTTTGGTTCTACTTTAGTTCTGTGGACCACTCTTCAGGGGTGACATGGCATGGCAATATGGCTTGAAATACATTGGGAAGCTGTTTAATATAAACATAATAGTCCTATGAAACCTCATTCTCCTGGTCATTTGGCTGGAAGAATTATGGCAGCTACAAAAACAAGAAAAAAATGTATATTTTTTTCTACATTAAATTTCCATAGACTAAATGAGCAGTAATTCATGAATGTTCATTCCAAAATCTAATGTCAAAAGCCAATTTAAATTTGGATGACATTCGTCAGTCATTGAATGTACTGAGAATATTCATACAAACGTTCATTAAAAAATGTACTATTGTATGGCCAGCTAAAAGCAGAGCTCCACCCAAAAGGGGAAGATCCGCTTGTTTGTACCCCCCTCCACTGCCACATTTAGCATTTTTTGGGGGGCCAGGAGGAAGCGGATACCTGTCAAAAGCAGGTACCCACTCCCACTTCTGGGTAAGATCAACGCACAACGATTGCGGTGATCTACGAAATTTCCAGCCCTTTCTCCCCCCCTACTACCTTCAGGGAGACACACAGGTCCCAGAAGACAGCAGGACCATTCAGAAAGTGCAGCGGGACTTGTGTGTGCACAGTAGGAAACAGGCTGTGAAGCCGCAAGACTTTACTTCCTGTTTCCCTTACTGAAGATACCAGTATTCTATTAAAATAGCCAATTCATCCAGATCTCCAATCATGTCACTTCTGGTTACTGTAAACCAACAGTAATTGGAGATTTCAATGTCTTGCTGTTTTGACACAACATCGGCAACTGTTTGCATTCCAGTACATGAAGATTTTGATAAAACAGCGGGTAAGGAGGAAAAAGTTGCCGCCACCTCAGAGGCGGCCATTTTGTTGGTTTGTATCGGAGTGGACTAACAAAGTCCACTCATAATATCATGTACCGGAGTGTACACGGTTACCGGTGTATTGTCAAAACAGCAAGTCATCAAAATCTCCATTTACTGATGGTTTACAGTAACAGGAAGTGACGTGATTGGAGAGCATGATGAATTGGCTATATTGACAGAACACAGGTGCCTGCACCCAAAGCCGATTGATGAATTGGCTAGGAGTGCCAACATTGCAGGATACCTGGACAGGTAAGTGTCTTTATATTAAAAGTCAGCAGCTACAGTATTTGTAGCTGCTGGCTGTCATTTATATTTTAAAGGCTGGAACTCTGCTTTAAGAATGCAAATATGTTCCATTCTATTTGGATCACCATTATTCTAAGTATAGTAACTTTCTAAAATAGAGAGAAAGTATACGTTTCCTTTTTGTTGTCTGTTTTATTTTTGGCTAGGTTGATGTTAGATCAGATGTGGTGCATGGTTAAGTACTCTAAGATGCTCTGCCCCACTGACTTTTCCGCTTCTGAAAAGTTGTTTTTACAGCTGTACACAGGCACAAAGATCTAGTATGATCAGCAACACAGAAGTCTAAAGTTTATATAAAGAAGCTGTCAAAACACAAAAGCTTTTATCTTATTTAAGAGCAAATCAAAGTCAGTAAGCATTAAATATTTTAAACACGTTTAAAATTAAAAAGCTATAATATTACTATCATTAAATAAAATGCACGTTTATGCTTAAACCATTCATAGTGATCATAATATATGTTCTGTCTTTTTTGCAATCTTACAAATGTTATATTCTTGACAAATTAGTCACTGGGGTGGATTTACTAAAGGCAAACAGACTGTGCAGTTTTAAAGTGCAGCTGCACTAATTTCCCAAGTAAATGTGTTAAAGTTTTGCTGATTTTCTTCATACAAATATGTGCAAGCAAAAATCCTCTACACCTGATTGTGTATTCTTTACCAAGTGAAGTTTCACCACATTACATTTACTAAGGATAGAATGATAGATCGATAGATAGATAGATAGATAGATAGATAGATAGATAGACATTCCCAAGCTTTATCATATAAGTCTGTTATAAACAAACAAACAAACAAACATTGCCACTGCCGTGACCTGAAAGTTGCCGAACTTACAGTGAGACTTTGCCAGGCGACTTGAGTGTGACTTGAGTGTGACTTGAAGCAACTTTGGAGTGACTTGAAGTGACTTTGAAGCTACTTTGAAGCAACTTTAGAGAATGTCTAGGTAATAGTTCTGTATTGTTGGATCCAAATCACATCAATTAAAATGAGGATCCAACTCAGAGGAGGCTTCCATTAAAGTCTATGGCCACAAGTCCGATAGAAGTCAACTTGAAGTAGTACAGAAACCTTTTCTAAAGTCTGAGCGACTTCAGTAGTACTAATTAAGACAGCTCTCATTGCCATCTATTCGACCCCAGTAGCTGCAGTGAGAGTAAATGAGGTAACTTCTTCAAATTTTGCATTGTCTAACGGTACCAGACAGGGATGCCCACTGTCCCCATTGATTTTTATTTTAACCTTAGAGCCATTCTTACGACATGTAAGGGGAAGTGCAGATGTTCAGGGGTTCAAAACTGACAAGGAGGAGCATAAAGTGGCTGCATTTGCCGACGATATGCTATTCTTTATTACGTCTCCAGAAACTACACTACCTAATTTACTAAGTAAATTTCATCATTATAGCGACCTTTCAAATTTTAAGATCAATGTCCATAAATCTGAAATATTAAATGTGACACTGACTTTGTCAAGGACACAGGCGCTACGGACATCATTTTCTTGTCCATGGGCAACCTCCTTTTTGACTTATTTAGGGATCAAACTGACTTCTACAATAGGAAAAATATTTGCAGCAAATTTCCCACCCTTATTGCGGGACCTGACCTCTGACTTGGACAGATGGCACAAGGGCCAGCATTCATGGATGGGCAGGAACGCTATCATAAAAATGAACGCCCTGCCGAGATTACTTTATCTCTTTCAGACTTTACCTATAGCGGTTTGGGAGTGGTCCACTTGACGGACTATCATAGCATAACCTAGACCTTCACGGTAAGGAGGAGCCCAAAACCGGTAACGGTTGTGACTTATCCTTTAAGCACCAGAACGGAAACGGGTCTATTTAGAACGCTTTCGTGTTGCGTGACTAAATTTTTTACTTCAACCTTGGCGATATCCATTTCAGACTTTCTCTATTTCATTAGAGCCGTCCCGCAAGTAAAAATACTATCGCAAGGACGGGTAGGTACTTACGACCGGGAACACGGTAGACAGGTTCAGTCTCCAGTCCAGGGCGTT